>JBAGKK010507612.1:2251-14226 GCA_037177015.1 Euceroptres primus | reverse complement strand
TAATTTTTAATGGAGATCTTGCAGAATAAAAAATTAGATGATGTAAGAAAGAAAAATTGAAATTATGAAATTTGTAGGATTAAAAAATTGAAACCTATAGTCAATTTTAATAAGTTATGAAACTTTGGTAATGACTGAAAAATTAGATATATTTTCATAATTCAAAACCAATTACCTTAGAAGATAATGAAATTTCAGAACCAAAATATTCAGAAATGAAAAATTAGAACATTTGAAGATTCAAAAATTCGAGGAACGAAAAATAAAAAAGGCTTGAAAATCTCAAAATCCATCAATCTCAAAATTTTCTTAATTTTTTACTGTTTCAATTGACTAATTCATTTCTTAATTCAATTTCTTATTTCTTTTCTTAATTCATTTCATTTCTTAATCAATTTTATTTCTTAATTCAATTCATTTTCTTAATTTTTTACTGTTTCAATTAACTAAAAAATTAGTAAATTTATCTTTAAATTTCACTAATTTTCCACTTTTGAAATCTAATTATAATATTTTGGCAATGTAGGGCATAAATTGAACATTTGGATATCAGGAATTTAAAAATGGAATCTTACAACAATTTAGATGAATTAGATGTTTTAAAAATAAAATACTCTTTGAAATCTAATTTATTATAAAGTTCAAATTTGTAAGCTGCCTTCACTTAGAAGATAATTGTAAAGTTTTACCTTCGGTAAAGTAAAAACTAAACACTTTAGAAATTAAATTTTTTGAAGATTTTGCAATTTCAACATTTAAAAAACAAAATAGAAAATTTCTGGTAAAATAATGAGGAAATTGGAAAAATATACTGTTTGAAAATTAAAAAATTTTGATCTTGGAATTCTTAAAGTGTTTTACTCTCATTATATATTTATTATATTCTCATTTCGTGCAATTTTACATTGAAATTTTTTACCGTGAAAACTTTCACAGCAGGCTAACTGAAATCTACAGAATTTTTAAAATGAAATTGAAAATTTCAAGAATCACAGTCGACTATTCCAACTTTTCCCTTATTTCTTCACTTTTCCCATATTTTGACCCTTTCCCCTATTTTGTCCCTTTCCCCTCTTTTGTCTCTTTTCCCTATTTTCCCCCTCTTGTATATTTCCCTTACTTTCTCTTTTTTACCCTATTTTGCCCCCTTTCTCCTCTTTTGTCCCTTCCCCCTATGTTTATTTCCCCCTTTTTCCCCTTTCCCCTATCTTGTCCCTTTCCCCCTATTGTGGTCATTTCCCCTGTTTGTTTCTTTCCCCCATTTTGCTCATTTCCCCTATTTTAACCCTTTCCCCTATTATGTTTATTTCCCCTATTTTGTCCCTTCCTCTTCCTTTCCTCTTTTCCCTATTTTGTCCTTTTCCCCTATTTTATCTTTCCCCTTCTTTTGACACTTCCCCCTCTTTTGTCCCAATTTTCCCATCTTTTTCCCTTTCCCGCTTTTCCCCCCTTCCCCTATTTTGTCACCTTTCTCTTTTTCCCCTTTCCCCTATTTTGTCAATTTCCCCTACTTTGTCTCGTTTCTCCTATTTTGCACCTTTCCCCTCTTTTGTCCCTTTAGTCTTTTTTTCTCCTCTCCCTATTTTGTCCCTTTCCTCTATGTTTATTTTCCCCTATTTTGTCCCTTTTCCCCTATTTTTTTCAAGATCCCTTGAAATCCCTATTTTTGAGAATTTTCCCTCTTTTTATTCAAAGTTCCGATTAATTTTCCAAGAATTAATGAATCGATATTCATGACTTTCAAAAACGCGTGCCACAATATTAAAAACTTGAAGATTTAAAGTCTTCTAGGAACTTCAAAACTTTTCCCAAATTTTCTAAAATTTTCTGGACTGACTAAATCTTCCGAATTTTTTCAATGTTTTTCAAAATTTTCCATAATAAAATTTTTCAAACTCTTCCATGACCGTCTAATATCTTCTGTTTTCTAGAATTTTTTTCCGACCACTCCTATAATCTTATAAAATCTTAAAGAATTTCCCAAAATTCTTTAATATTTTAAAAAATATGCTAGACTGTTCCAGAATCTTCTAGAATCCTCCAGAATATTCTATACTCCAGAATTCTGCGGAATCTTTTAGAACCATCTAAAATCTGCAAAAGATTCTCACAATCCTTTAGAATTTTCCCGATCCTTCAAAATCTTCCTTAAATTCTCTAGACTTTATGAAACTCTTCAGAAAAAAGTCTGGAAGGGACTAGAAGATATTAGAAGTTTTGGAGCAGAATTCAGAAGATTTTTGGGGATTCTAAAAGATTTTGAAATAGTCTAGAATATTTTGAAAAATCATAATATGTTTTGGGGTTTTCTTGAAGATTTTAGATGTTAGAACTCTAAAATTTTTGGATATCTCTGTAAGAGGTTTAAAAACTCTTGGGAAATTTTAGAAAATTGTAAACAATATTGGTGGATTCTAGAGGATTTTGAAATATTCTAGAAAATTCTAAAAATTGTCAAAGAATTAAAAAGATTTCATGAAGGATTTTAAAAAAATCTAGTTAGTTCCAAAGGTTCTGAAAGTCTAGTTTGTGGAGTATTTTATTAGATTCTAGACAGGGATGTAAGACTTTTGAGGATTTTATAAGATTCTGAAGAATTTAGCAGACTCATTTCGAGAATTTGATTTATTGAAAAGTTTACATTTTGTTAATTTCATAATTCAGAAATCTAAATTCTCATCAGAAATTTTAGCAGTTGAAAATTTGCCTATGTCGATAATTTTTAGTCGACAAATTTTTTGTTCTTAAATGTTTGTTGCCGGAATTTCTTTCGTTAACTTCAACGCATCATTAATTTTTTTTGTCTTGAATATTATAGAGCGTCTGGTAATATTTTTATAATTTAATTGCTGGCTTATTTGCAGTCAGTATAATTTTATTTGTTAATGAAATTTGAGTTTTCTTAAAAAAATGTGTTTTTAACTTTTTATTTTATTTATTTATATTTATTTTTATTTTTAGCCTTTTTTATTTTCAACTTTTAAACTGGCTTTCTCGATACTTTTAAAAGAAACAAATTTCCCCTTTTTTCGAAAAAAGAAATTCTCTATTTTGCCTCAAATTGAACTTCTGAATTGCTGTGGTCCCTGAAATTTGCACAATAACATTTCTATCAAGAATTGTGAACATTAGAATGAATTTGCTTTTATTGTTTCGTTTGGTACTAAAAAAACGAAGAGAATAGCCTCGACTTATCTTAAAACTAATGATTATTTTGGTAGGTGTAACGATTTCTATAAAACCTTAATGTTTAAAATTATCTCGAGCAACGTTAGAGATATCAAAAAATGTTGATCTCATGAATATTTTGAAACCTCTAGAACTTAAAAATGCCTCTTTCCTATTTTACAGAAATTGGAAACGAGAAGATGATCAGCGACTACAATACGGTCGCACTTTCAAGGTTAACAGTCAAGAACAGAATTTCTGACATCAACTTGTACATCATAGAGAAGACAAAGTCAAAGCTAAAAGCCTGTTCACATTTCTCCCTCCTTTTACACGAGAGCATCCATCGGAATTATCTGATGATCTTCGCCCGCATTGTGCAGAATGATTTCACCGTTAATGAAGAACTTTTGAGTTTATTACCACTCAAGGATTCTTTCAAAGACGCCGATATCTTTGACATCATACTCAAGACCATGGGGAAATTCTGCAACTTTCAAAAGTGCTCGGCCGTGGCAATACACGGAAGAAAATTTGGAATCGACCTTGCGAACTTGATGGAAAAATGCGGCATCACCTGTCCGAAATACCAATGTCACATAAACCTGGAAATTCTGAGTATAAACGCACTGGCGAACAACGAAACGATCGAAGAAGTCAAGAAGATCACAAACTTAATCCTGACGACGAAGAAAAAATCGACTGATGATATGAAAATTTTTGCGAAGAAGTCAGAAGAGTCTTACAAAACGTGGGCGTTGAAATCAGAGCTTCAATGGTTATGCGAGGATAATTGTTTTGAAAAAATCTTCAAGATGCGAGAAGACATCATTCGTTATCTCAAAAGCACGGATGAATCCGTCACTAATTTCTTGGAAGACCCAAGTTTTCTGAGTGAAGTCGCTTTTCTAGCGGATTTGACGACTATGATCGAAAAATTGATTCTAAATCTGCAGTTGCCTGGCGAAAATGTTGCTGATTTGGTCGACTACATTCAAGAGTTTCGAGAGAAGCTGCAAACTCTGGCGAGGCAAATAAAACAGAACGATTATTTGGACGATTTACCCTGCTGCAGTCAGTTATCAAAAGAAATTTCGATGAACCTTTTCAAATTCTTGCCACTCATCGAAAATATAACTGAGGAGCTTAATCTTCGTTTTCGGAGTCTTGACGAAATGGAAGCCGACATTAAGTTGTTTCAAGATCCACGTTCGGTAGTGATAGAATGTCAACGAGAGGAGCTGCAGTTCGAATTATTTTTTCTGCGTGAAGATGTTGCTCTGATGGCGACGCGAATTCGTGGAATTAAGTTCTACGAAATGTTGAGCCAGAAACGTTATCCAAAATTGAGGGACTTGGGATTGAGATTATTCTCCATGTTTGGATCTGTTCACATCGGTGAAAAAGCTCAATCTATCATTGAGAACTACATCACACTCCATCGCAGCGATTCGAAGATTTTAGCGATTGAAGAGTATGTGCGAATCGGAGTTTCCAACACTGAGATTAATATCCCGGAGTTGATGAGAAATAAAAAAATTCCGCGGAAATCTCGCTAAGAGAATAATTTACTTTAAGCTTTTATATATGTTTTTTTACTCTGCACTTTTTCTTAAATGTTTTGCAAATTCGAAGTGATTAAAAAATAAAGATTAATTTTGCAAGTGTTTTTGTTTTCATTTTGGAAACCGAGTTTTGGACAGTTGAAGATCTTTGTGTTTTGAACCGAATCGTAATTAAAAATACACAGTTCGCTTTTATGGAGCTAAAAGCAGAAAATAGTTTCCTGACTGAATCGGTGGATTATAAAATTGGGCGCAGATGGAAATTTGGACAAATAGAAATTAGGACAATTTCGGGCGAGACAATAATAATAATCATAAAAATAATTCGTTGAAAATTCTTGGAATTGCACCCACAAATAATAACAATAATCACATGTGTGATATTTTTGCAAGATTCTTGCCTTTTTCTTGATTTAACATTTAACGAATATGAACCGAAATTTTGAGATTTAAAATAATAAGGTAAAATGAAAATTTAGAGAAATGAAAAAATAATAACACTTTATACTTGTAAATTGTTTTAATAACTAAAATGTTTCTACTGTTTTAAAATATATATTTCTTGAAATATATTTAGATATTCAAGGTGGCTGGAAAAGTTTATTTTCAAAATTCCTTGACTTTTCATGAAACATTTTTTATTTTCCCCGACTAATAATATTTAAGCCTCAAGAATCTGAATTTTAGTTCTAAAAGTAAAATGTGTTTAAGCGACTACAAGGGATTTGAAAAGATTTCAAAAGATACTTTTTTAAAATTCTAAAGGATTTTAAGAGACTTCAAAAGATTTTAAAGCATTGCACGAAATTTCAAAAGTATTGCAAACATATTTTAAGAGATTTTAAAGGATTCCAAAAAATTTCTAGGAATTTTAGGCATTTGAAAGGAATTTCATAGAGTTAAAGCGATTTCAAAGGATTTTAAAAGATTTTAACTGATTTCAAAAGATTTTTTAAAAAATGTTCATAAGACTTTAAAAGATTTCAAAAGATTTTAAAGTATTTCAATAAATTTCAAAAGTATTGGATACAGATTTTAAAGGATTTCAAATGATCTTTAGAAATTGTAAGCATTTAAATTTTTTTAAATTTCAGAGTTTAACGACTTCAGGGGACTTTAAAAGATTTTTAATGATTTCCATCAAGGATTTCAAAAGATTTTTACAAAATTTAGACTTCAAGAGATATCAAAAGATTTCAAAACATTTCATGAAATTCCAAAAGTATTGCAAACAGATTTTTAAGAGATTTAAAAGGATTTCAAAAGATTTCTAGAAATTGTAAGTATTTTAAAAAAATTTCAGAGAGTTTAAACGACTTCAGGGGATTTTAAAAGATTTTGTGATTTCCGAAGATTTAAAAAAAATCTAATTAAGAGGCTTTAAGAGATTTCAAAAGGTTCTAAAATATTTCAAGAAATTTCGAAAGTGTTGGCTACAGATTTTAAGAGATTTTAAAGGATTTCAGATCTTCAGAAATTGTAAGCATTTCAACATTTTTTAAAAAAATTTCAGAGAGTTTAAATGACCTCAAAGAATTTTAAAAGATTTTAAGTGAATTCCAAAGATTTGTTCAAAAACTTTAATTAAAAGATTTTAAGAGATTTCAAAAGATTTTAAACTATTTCAAGAAATTTCAAAAGTATTAGATACAGATTTTAAGATATTTTAAAGGATTTCAAAAGATCTTAAACTGTAAGCATTTTTAATTATTTTTTTTTAATTTCAGAAAGTTTAAGTGACTTCAAGGAATTTTAAAAGATTTTTAGTGATCTCCAAAGATTTCAAAAGATTTTTTGAAAAAATTTTTAAGTGTTTTAAGTGACTTAAAGAAATTTTTAGAAATTGTAAGCATTTCAAAAAAATTAAAAAGAATTTGAGAGTTTAAGGGATTTTAAAAGATTTTAAGTGATTTCCAAAGATTCTTTCAAAAATTTAATTGAGACTTCAAGAGATATCGAAAGATTTTAAAGCATTTCAAGAAATTTGAAAAGTATTGCAAACAGATTTTAAAAGATTTCAAAAGATATCTAGAAATTTTAAGTATAAAATTTAAATATTTAGAGAGAATTTCAGAGAGTTTGAGCGACTTCAAGGGATTATAAAAGATTTTAAGGGATTTCCAAAATTTTAATTAAGAGACTTTAATATCTCAATTGCAAAAATGTCCAGGTTTTTAAAGAAAAATTTATAAAAAACCCCATTTTTATATCTCATCTTCTAAATTATTCAAAAACCTCTCGTTCGTAAATCACAATAAATATTTATTTATTTTTTTGTACATACAAATGTGATATTAAGTTTATTTTACAATAAAGTGTGCCATTGTCGATACGACAACGCATTTTATTTAAGTAAAAAAAAAGTTCTATTTACAAACTAAACTAAACTAATTAAAATTTCAAGTCCTAATTGGCGACGAAATGGACGAGTTTCTAGAACAAGATTTGCAGGTCGGCACTGCATTTTGCGCAACATGACCCACAAGTTTTCTACGAACTCCCAAGCACCTCATGCAGAAAACATTGCCACACGACCAGCAGTGATACTGTAAAAAAATCCCAGATATATTTTAAATATTTTGATTTCTGATTATTTTATTAAATACTAAAATTCTTGTAAATACCACAAAATAGGGCTAAGCGGGCCAAATTGGTCAAACTGGAACACCAGCTTTTTATTTAGCAAAAAATTCAATATTCACGGAAGATTCCAAGTATTCCGTTTTACCCCAGTGTCCCGTTTGGCCACGTTTTTTTAGGGTTTCGTAGCCTCGGGTAGAAACCCTTATAGTATCGGTCCGTTGTACGTTCGTCCGTCCTACGACCCAATGTGGTTATAGGGCTCCAAACTGACATAGGTCCCAAAATTGGCATAGTATCCAATATAGACATAGGGGCCGAAATTGGTATAGGACCCAAAATTGACATAGCATCCAAAATTAGCATAGGACCCAAAACTGGCATAGGGCCCAATAAGGACATAGGGTTTAAAACTCGCGTAGAGCCCAAATTTGACATAGAGGATCAAAAATAGGCATAGGGCATAAAATTGGCATAAGGCCCAAAATTGGCATAGTACTCAAAATAACATGGGGCCCAAAATTGACATAGGACAAAAAATTGACGTACTCCAAAAATTGGAATAGGACACAAAATTGATATAGAACCCAAAATTGGCAAAAAACCCAAATTGATATAGGGCCCAATATAGCCATAGGGTCCAAAACTCGCAAAGGACCAAAAATTGACAAAGGGCCAAAAATTGGCATAGGGCCAAAAATTGGCATATGGCCCAAAATGAGCATATGGCCCAAAATGGGCATAGTACCCAAAATTGTCATAGGTCCCACAATTGGCATAAGACCCGAAATTGGTATAGGAACCAAAATTAACATTGGAGCCAAAACTGGCATAGGATAAAAAATTGGCATAATACCCAATATGGACATAGGGTACAAAACTTGCTTAGGACCCAAAATTGGCATAGGGACCCAAATTGCCATAGGGCCCAAAAGTGGCATAGGTCCAAAAATTGACAGTACGCAAAATTGAAATAGGGCCCGAAATTGGCATAGTCCAAAAAGTAGCAGGACCAAAAATTGACAGTACCTAAAATTGACATACTCCAAAAATTGACATAGGACCCAAAATTGGCATAGAATCCAAAACTGACATTGAACACAATATGGACATAGACCCTAAAACTGACATGGTACCCAATATGGACATAGGAGCCAATATGGAAATAGATCCAAAACTGGGATAGGGTCCAAAATTGACATATCCGAAATTGACATAGGACCAAACATTGATATAGGACCAAAAATTGACATAGGGCCAAAAATTGGCATAGTACCCAAAATTGACCCGAAAATTTCGGGCCATAAGGCCCAAAATTGGCATATGACAAGAAATTGGCATACGGCCCAAAATTGGCATAGGGCCCAAAAGTTGCATAGGGACAAAAATGGACAGAACCCAAAATCGGCATAGGGTCCAAAATTAACGTAGTCCAAAAATTGACATAGGACCCAACATTGACATAGGGCCCAAAATTGGCTTAGGAGCCAAAATTGGCATAGGACCCAAAATTTGCATAGAGTCCCAAATTGGCATAGGGCTCAAATTGGTCATAGTACCAAAAATTGACATAGGACCAAAATTTGCATAGGGCCCCAAACTGGAATAGGGCCCAAAAGTGACAGGCCCAAAAATTGACAGTGCCCAAAATTGACATAGGGCCCAAAATTAACATAGTCCAAAAAGTGACATGGTATCAAAAATTGACATAGTCCAAAAAGTGACAGTATCAAAAATTGACATAGGGCCCAAAATTAACATTAAACCCAATGTGGACATAGACCCAAAAACTGGCATAGTGCCCAATATGGATATATGATCCAATATGGACATAGGATCCAAAACTGGGATAGGGCCCAAAATTGGCATAGGATCCGAAATGGGCATAGGACCAAAAATTGATATAGGACCAACAATTGATATAGGACCAAAAATTTGCATAGAGCCCAAAATCGACATAGTACCAGAAATTGGCATAGGTCCCTAAAATATCATAAGACTCGAAATTGGTATAGGGCCCAAAATTGGCATTGGACCCAAAACTGACATAGGATCCAAAATTGGCATAATACCCAATACGAAAATAGGATCCAAAACTCGTGCAGGACCCAAAATTGACATAGGACAAGAAATTGGCATAGGACCCAAAATTGACATAGGATCAAAAATTGACATAGGCTCCCAAATTGGCATAGTCCAAAAATTGACGTAGGACCCAAAATTGACATCGTACCATTGACATAGTCCAAAAAGTGACAGTATCAAAAATTGACAGTACCCAAAATTGACATAGGATCCAAAATTGACACTAAACCCAATGAGGACATAGACCCCAAAACTGACATAGTGCCAAATATGGACATAGGATCCAAAACTGGGATAGTGCCCAAAATTGGCATAGGATCCGAAATTGGCATAGGACCAAAAATTGATATAGGACCAAAAATTGGCACAGGGCCCAAAATTGACATAGTACCAGAAATTGACATAGGTCCCAAAATTGGCATAGGATCCAAAACTGGCACAGGGCCCAAAATTGACATAGGACCCAAAATTGACATAGTACCAATAAATGCTTCGAAACCCTTGCCTGTAGGCGCTTGTCGCCTACTATAACTAATTTTTTTACTGTAGGAAAAAAAAAACCTTTTTATTGAAGACGTCGAAAGAAGTCGAGCAAATGCATTCGGCAATATTCCTTGCAGATTTCCACTCCAAAGCGACAGACTTCATTTCCTCTTCAACTTGACTTGCTTTCAACACGTCATTAAATTCATCCTCGTCTTCTCCCGCATTATCTATAATCTTCTCAGACAAAAATTCCTTCAGATTCTTATCAAACTTAAAATTCTCCTCCTTCTTCTGAACGCTATTCATCGAAACCAACTGTCCCAGTGAATTGACTCGCTTGATCAGAAGCTTCACATGATCCTCCATCGAGTTCGTGTGATCGTTTATCGTAAGCAGAAGATCTTCAAACGTCTCCCTTGGATGAACTCCATTTTCAAACCTGAAGTAAAGTCCCCTCCAAAGATTAATGCTCTGCGGAGAGAGTTTGGGTTGAAGAACAGTTTCTAATTCATTTTTCGAGACATTCTTTCCATAAAGAGGATTCGTGTATTCGTTTAAATGCTGTGCAACCAAACCCCAGAGGGAATAAGTCCTCTCGGCCAATCCGAACTTCTGGCGATCTTTTTCGCAGTTGCCGACGAAAGTTCCATATTGGCAACTGTGCACGTGATCGTGGGTAGTGAGGAGGAAGCTTTCGTTGAACTGAAAAGCGTAGGGATATTGTTGAAGAAGCTGGAAAGCCGAGTCGATGAATTGGGTGAAGATTGGAGCCAGTTCTTTGCTGTCGCTGATGACGTAACCGTATCGGTCGCTGAATTTGTGTCCGAAAGAGAGCCAGTCTTTTTCTATCAGGATCTGAAAGCCCTGGATGGTTCGGTAGAAAGGATCCAGGAGCAAGGCCGCGAGAGAGCAAACTTGAGCTGTTCGATCCCATCCGTCGCTGCAGTGGACCACGACGCTGATTCCGTTGGAAACGGCTTGGGCGATGAACCAGGCGGTTTCCAAAATTGATCTTATGTGCTTTAGCCATCCGCAGCTTTCGAGTCCTGATAGAAATGAACTCATCGAGGTGGTTTTCTGCACTGTAAACAGAGAAAAACTCGGAGTCAGAGACGATAAAGAAGGATTTCGTAGGAAAATAAATTGATGATGATGTTCGCCTGACAGAATTTTGAAGAATTATTAAAAATTAAAATAAAAGAGAATTCCTAGTTGGTAATCATGTTTCGCTGATAGAATTGTGAAAAAGAACCAAGGAAATTGAGGGTGAGACTTACAATCGATCAGTTTGCTGAGACTCGCTCTCATAACGTGAATGTTCTCGATTCCGAAGAACTTGAACTTGATGTTGTCGTAGAAGTTTTCATTCTCGTAACCCTTGCCAGCGGCTCGGTTCGCCATTGCGTTTATCTAAGGGTGGAAAAATATTGTTATGGAGAAACAAAACGTTTCTACTTTTGTGTTATTCAAGGTGGCGGAAAAGTTTATTTTTAAAAGTCCTTGATTTTTGCATGAACAATTTTTTATTTTCAATGATTATTAATATTTAAGCCTTAAGAATCTGAACTTCAATTCCAAAATAGTAAAATAATATGTTTAAGCGACTACAAGGGGTTTTAAAACAATTCAAAAAATATTTTTTAAAAATTCCAAAGGATTTTAAGAGAGTTCAAATGATTTTAGAGCATTTCAAGATATTTCAAAAGCATTGCAAATAGAGTTTAAGAGTTATTAAAGATTCCAAAAGATTTTTAAAAAATGTTTAAGTATTTTAAATTACTTCAAAAGATCTTAAAAGATTTTAAAGTATTTCACGAAATTTCAAAAATATTACAAACAGATTTTAGGAGATTTTGCAGGATTACGAAAGATTTCTAGAAATTTTAAGAATTTAAAAAGAATTTCAGAGAGTGTAAGAGACTTCAAGGGATTTTAAAAGATTTTTAGTGATTTCCAAAGATTTCCTAAAAAATTTAAATTAAAAGATTTTAAGAGATTTCAAAAGATTTTAAAATATTTCAAAAAAATTTAAAAAGTATTGCAAACAGAATTTAAGAGATTTTAAAGAATTTCAAAATATTTCTAGGAATT
>JBAGKK010507601.1:0-14226 GCA_037177015.1 Euceroptres primus | reverse complement strand
ATTTCCCGTAAGCACAGAAGTTATTAGCATCAAGCCGGTTATCGTTCTGAGTGTTTTTGTTTGTCGACATTATGACAGCTGATTTTGTATATATACACACACAGTTGAGTCACTCAGCTGTTCGATCAATAACGTCTTGTAGCCAACCGTCTTAGCTACACACTAAATGAAACTAGGTTTCACTATATAAGTCACTAACAATGACGAGGTCAAACACACCCAATTAACCAGAGCCAAAATGTAGGGAAAGAGAAAACTTCTAGGAAGGCAACAGAAAAAAAACAGAATATCTTAAAGATTATAATCATCCATAGAAAAGTAATTATCTCTGATCAAAGCCAGACACTAGAGACACAACACTATATCCGTCTCGACGTTAATAATCACACCAGAAACACACAATTTTGCAGTAATGAACAGACAGCGAGATCACGCGAATATATATATATGTATATATATGTGTGGCATTCTATGCCAAATCGACCACTTTTGACCCCGACCCCTTTCGATTTGGCTGAAACTTTTTTATCTTTTTCTACCCTATGGAAAGCATTTTTCAGAAATTTTTCAAATTTTTTTAACTAACCCAAAAAAGTCATGGGTTTTTCAAAAAATGGCTTTCTTTAAATCGCCGTAATTTTTTCAAAAATTGACTTATCGGGACTTTTTTTCAAAATTTTTGTTCTTAAATGAATTTTTCAGAAAAAAATTTATAAAAATGATACAGATCCATCTTCAACGTTTTTTTTTGCTGAAATTTTTGAAAAAAACGGAAATTTCGAGATGATTGTCATTTTTTAATTTTTTTTTCTTTTTTTATAGAAAACTTTGACATTTTCCGCAAATTCTCTGAAATTTTTAAAGTCGGAGTTTTTCGTTTTCTAATTTTCTTTTTCAACTGAAAAAAAATTTTTTAACTAAGCTTATTTTTTATAACATTACTCTGAAAATTCTTTAGAATGTACAGAGAACCTTTAAATTTGGAAAAAAAATAATAATTAAAAGTGGTAGTCATCAGAAAAATTCCAATTTTTTCGAAAAAGTCAGAAAAAAAAGATAGCCCTGAATAATTTTTTTGTATTTTTTTCGAAAACTACATTTAAAAACAAAGAAAATTAAAGAAAAATTAATGATTTGGCCTATTTTTGATCAAACCATAAGCTTTTAAAAATTCTGAAGCAGTCAATTTGGGATGAAATTCGTTGGATTTTTTTTTAATACGTCGCTTTTTTTGTTTACATACCCAAAAAACATAGTTTATTAAAAAATTTTATGCACAGTGGATATAAATACAATATGATTTTATTTCATTGCACGTTTAAATAATTTATATACTCTAAATTTCTAGAAAGTAAATTTTTTTCTCTCTTACACTAAGCTATATTTTTACGTCTAATTACTGATAATTACTTTTTAAATCTGTTTTTTTATCAAAAATATTTATTGAAAATTATATTTAATCATAATTTGCATAACGTTATCAAATTCTCCGCTCTTTTCAACTTTCCGCTTTGAAAATTGAAAATTTTCGAAAATTGGAAAGTTATGGTTTGAGAACTTATAACTTGTGACATCTGTGTGCATTTCTATCAGTTAAAAATGAAATTATTCAAACGCCATCTATAGGAAAATTGACAAACTCCATAGAATTTTCGCCATCTCCCATAAAATTATTAATTAAACTATGTTTTTCGAGTATGTAAAGAAAAAAAAGCGACGTATTAAAAAAAAAATTCAAACGAATTTCATTCTAAATTAACTGCTTCAAAATTTGTAAAAGCTTATGGTTTAGTCAAAAATAGGCCAAATCATAACTTTTTCTCATTTTCTTTGTTTTTAAATGTAGTTTTCGAAAAAAAATACAAAAAAATTATTAAGGGCTATCTTCTATTTTTTTCTGACTTTTTCAAAAAAATTTAAATTTTTCCGATAACTACCATTTTTAATTATTATTATTATTTTTTCCAAATTTTAAGGTTCTCTGTACATTCTAAAAAAATTTCAGAGTAGTGTTATGAAAAATAAGCTGAGTTACATTTTTTTCAATTGAAAAGGAAACATAGAAAACGAAAAAATCCCACTCTGAAAATTTCAGAGAATTTGCGAAAAATGTCAAAGTTTTTTACAAAAAAAAGAAAAAGAAATTAAAAATGACAATCATCTTGAAATTTCCGTTTTTTTTCGAAAATTTCAACACAAAAAACGTTGAAGATAGATCTGTATAATTTTTATAAATTTTTTTTCAAAAGTGCATTTAAAAACAAAAATTTCAAGAAAAACGTCCCAATAAGTCAATTTTTGAAAAAGTTACGGCCATTTGAAAGAAAAAAAGTCATTTTTTTGAAAAACCCATAACTTTTTTTGGGTTAGGTAAAAAATTTTGAAAAAATTCTGAAAAATGTTTTCGATAGGGTAGAAAAGGGTAAAAAAGTTTAATCGAAAAAAGGTAAATCGAAAGGGGTCAAAAGTGATCGACTTGGCATGGAATGCCTTATATATATATTTTAATCATTTTTCGCGGTCCTAAAGTAATATCGGAATATCTTTTGTAGTATATATATGTATGTATATGTGTGTGTATGTGTATTAATCATTTTTCGCGGTCTCAAAGTTACATGGGAATATCTTTTGTTCTTTAAAAGCTCACTTTAGGTAACTTGACAGTCACAAACACATTATTACTACTAAATATCCGAAAAAATTGACTAAGTTACTTATTTTATGTACTCTCTTTTCCTGTCTGTCCAAAAAATGAATACATCACTGATTTTTTTGAGTCATAATTTTTTCTTGTTATCATTCTGAAATAATTTCTGTTGTAAACAAGCATTCTGTTTTTTAAAATAATTTTACTATTAGATTGCCTACTTTAAAAGTGTTTTCTGACCAAAAAATGTCTCTACCACTGATTAGCTGATTAAAATTGGTTTATACTACTTATGAAACAATTTCATATTTATATTTTGTACATTTTTTTTCGTCGTCAAAATTATTTCGGATTCATTTTACCTACTTTACAAGAATTGTCTGGCCAAAAAGCGTCTTTATTACTGCTTGTCTGATCAAAATTGATTATACTACTGATTTTTAATTAATTTCATATTTATTTATATTTTCTGATATCTTTTCGGTCTCATTGTTATTTCGGAATCAGTTTGGTCTTAAAACCCCCCTTGGGAAATGCCTGACAAAAATCCACTTATACTACTGAATGACTAAAAATTGGCTAAACTTATTTTATACATTCTCTTTTCCTCTGTCAATTATTACTTTTGAGATCTCTTCTCATTGTCATGAACTAAACTTTCTGCGCAATATTTTCTTGTAAATGCATGTCACTCATTTTTAAATTCAACTTTTATTCTTTAAAAATAATTTCTAAATTTTATAATATCTTACTGCATACTCCATAAATCTGAATCAGTTAAATTTAACTGATTATTAGTTAAACCATGGCTGACTTCTTGCTTTGGCAATCAGTTAAATTTAACTGATTATTAGTTAAACCATGGCTGACTTCTTGCTTTGGCAATCAGTGAAAATTAACTAATATTCAGTTGAAAATTCACTTTTCAGTTCATTGTTCATCAAATTCACTATTCATTTCAATATTCAGTTAAAAAGTCACTGATTTTCAGTCAAACTAATTACTGGAATTTCAGTAGTCGATAAATTGACTGATTTTTCAGTCATGGACATAACCTCCAACTGAGAATTAACTGGAAAATTAGTGAATTTCAACTGAAATTATAGTTAAATCACTGAATGAATCAGTGACTGACTTCTTGCTTCTGAATCAGTTATGTTTCACAGACTCAGATTTAGAGAGTAATTCTTTTATTTTGTTAGAACACAAGACACAAGAAAACTTTTACTATGTACTTCACGAAATTTATAAAGAAACTTCTCTTTTTCAGACATATATCATTTCAGATGAATAAGACGTGATTCCCGTTTCTTTTTTTCGAACAATTATGCAATTAAGAACAAGACACACACTCGCTAATTAGACCACTACCTTCTAATTATCATATTCATGAGGCACAGCACGAGTAACGCGAACGCTTCTTCGGAAATAAAAACTCAAGCATTTTGTTCGGGCCAAGTAGATTGCACTCAAATCGTTTGAATATTCATCGCGAACTAAACTCCTTTCGGCTGTGAAGAAATATTAAACTCACATTGGAAGATGTTCGCACGTTACGACTGCATAATAAAATTTTATGTAACATTGAATATTATGGAAGATAAAAGAGTGTAATTTCTTATACTTAAAGTTTTTATCCCAAGCTGAACAATAATAATTTTATGAGGTCATAAAAAGTTATAAAAAATAGGATAGATCTCGAATTTCAAATAGCAATGTTTTCGCATGTCTGGTCATCAACATGTGCATGGTCCAGTGAGATCAAGACAGTGTGATATTGGTCCCATGCCTCCCTTTCAATAGGGTATGAAAGTGCAATCCTACTCCTCTACCAATATCAATTACTCGTCGACCCCTCTTTTCTCTATGTGCCATCCCTAGTCTAACGGGACCAACTCAATTTCTATAGGGGTCGTTTCGAGACCAACCATGTCGTATATTAATATTGAATGCATCTCGCCGATTGGTCAACGCGCCTGCTAGCTGCCCATTTCTCTTTCAACTAATAGTTTTGTAAATTATTAAAAACAGAGCATAAAAACGCATCTAGCTCGTTTTGATGGACCGATTCGAATTAAGATAAACCACAGGGAACTGGAAATTTACATTAGTCCAGTAAAATTATCGAAAAAAGAGGCGAAATCCCGTATTAACTCACGAGCGCATTTTTTTTGCTTCATCGCTTCAGTTTAGGTAACTTATATACCATCTGGTTTTGTGACAAGAATTTCGGACCGGAACCCGGGCATATTTTTTGAGAAAGGTGCTAAAAATTAAATTTGCGTGGATTGTTGCTCTCCTATGGATTTAAGCGAAAAAAGGTAGAAAAAGGAAAGAAAGTAAACAAAATTCTGAGAAATTCGTAGATAAAATAATTTCCTAGAATCAATACTTTCCGATATACCAAGGGTATCATTCAAGGGTTTCAAGGGTTACAAGGTGTCAAGGGTTTCGAGAGACCCTGTTTTTTAGAATTTTGCCAAAAAATCGCTATTTTATTGATCTATGCCAAAATGATCTTCAGATGACTTAAAGTAGACGTAATTATCTTTAATTTAAGACCAAGAACAATCCTCTATATCCAATAGATCGCGAACTAAAACTTCTCAAAAATGACTCCTTTTTTCCTTTTGATATGACCAAAAATTATGGATTAAGTTTTTGTCAACTAGAGCGTTCCTTAATAAATTTACACTCCGGACAGAAAGTTTGGGTACATTGATATTTTTCAAAAATTTTAAACGAATATGATATCTTAAATACAACTTCTTAACAATTTTTACCGATATTTCCTTTAAACGTATTTAAATCTGCGTCGAATGACCTCTATTTTAATTGTTTTTGATTACTATGTAAGAAAACATCCATAAAAAACAAAGTTTTTTGTCAATTCCTTAAATTATCAATATCTCCGAAATTAATTCAGATTTTTTAAATTTGTATGTATCATTTTAAAGGGGAAATCCTGCATTTTGTACTAAAATCATCTACAGATTTGTTGGTCCACTTTAATAGATTTGGCAAAGGGTTAAACGTAACAAAAATACTCTGAAAATTTTGAAGAACCGTTTCATTATTCAAAATTATTTTTAAAAATCAAATCTTAAGTGATTTGATAATAAATTCTGAAAAAATTATAGAATCTCCAGTTATTTAATTTTATTACCGTTTATTACGACAGTAACCACTCTTCAAAATTTTCAGGTTATTTTTTTTTACGTTTAACCCTTTGCCAAATCTATACAAGTGCACCAACGAATCTATAGACGATTTCAGTAGAAAGGGCAGGATTTCCCCTTAAAAATGAGCTCTAGAAACTTAAAAAATGTGAAATAATTTTGGAGATACTGGCAATTTAAGAAATTGACAAAAAACCTTGTTTTTTATAGATATTTTTTTACAAAGTGATCGAAAACAATTCAAATAGGGGTCATTCGACACAGATTTAAATAAGTTTTTAAAAAATATCATTAAAGATTGTTAAGAAGTTGTATTTAAGATATCACATTCGTTTAAAATTGTTGAAAAATATCAATGTACCTAAACTTTCTGTCGAGAGTGTACGCTAATCCTGCCAGATGATAACTAAAAATACATAAAATTTCACGTAAATTAAAAAAAACAATATTCATAAACATCGGAGTAAAAATACATAAAATTCCACGTAAATAAAAAAAACAATCTTCATAAACTTCGAATTTTTGAAACTTTTTTGAAACTTTGTTTTTTCACTGTTTTTCTGAAAAAATGGAAAACACGTTTTCTTGATTATTTCTGCAATCCTGAACGTGAAAATTACATAACAATAAAGGAAAGAGGACTCAATTCTGAGAAATTAAAAAAAAACGTGGTTCTAACTTAACCCTTTGATGCACAGTGTATCATATGATACACCTCGGTTTTTTCAGTTTTTTGTGTATAACGAAGTTATTTTTGGCACTATTAGATTGAAAAAATATTTTCTTACCTTCTCAAAAAATTTGCGATTTTAAATGCTGGTTTTCAGATAAAAAATCTTTATTAGTTTCCGAGAAAAAAATTTGAAAAGGTCGAAAAATTTCGATTTTCTGATATTGGTTTTTTTATTTTCGCGGATCATAAAGTAGTCATTAAACGCAGGAAAAATTGTTTTTCCTCATAGAAAAAATATGTGTTTGAAAGGGTTAAATAGTTCAAAAGTTATGGCCTCTTAAGTTAACCCTCTTCGTTTTTGTGAGTCAAACGTACTGAAAAATTTAATTTCAGTAATGTTTTGACCAATACAATAAAATATAATGCACTAAATGTATGGAATGTGCTTAAGAATGAACGACTTTTGTTTGAATCACATGGAAAATTTTGATTTGTTTAATTCTACTTTCGTAAGTTTTTGTACACTAGCGGAAAAGTTTGTATTAAACGGTAGACAGTGAATAGTGCTGAGAATGCTGCGATCTTGAAACTATATCCTACATGTATTAGCAAGAGTGAACCCTGTAATTGGCATTTGCTGTTGGGATTCAATAAATTGAAATTGAAATTGAAATTGAAATTGAAATTAAATGATTACAAATGATCAATTAAACATTTCTTAAAAGTGAACTGATAATTATTTAAATTAATTTTTCAAAAATTAATTTTTTATTTTTCGCAAATTTTTCATTCGTTTTTCTCAAATTTTTCATTCGTTTTTCGCAAATTTTTCATTTGTTTTTTCAAAGAAATTTTTTAAAACTGGTTTATTCGTTACTTTTCATGAGTAATGAAACACATTTATAAACAAATTAATGTTATTAAAAATTAAGTTTTCACTTTTTCAGTACTTATGACTATTTTTGTCTCCTAAGTTTATTGAAAATAGGTGAGTATTCATTATTTATAAATAAAACAAAATATTTTTTAAGCAATAACTGTTAAGAATGGCTTCTATTTAACCTAATTATTAAGTTCCTTGCAGAAGAAATGGAAAATGGATAATAAACCGAAATTCCTGTCACAATATCCTGGGTACATAAGTGATCCAAAGTGAAGCAATTGAGCAAAAAAATGCGCTCGTGAGTTAATACGGTGTAAAATGACAATTTGAATGGACATGGGCAAATTAAAAAATTGAATATCTCTTATTCTTGAGCATAAAACTTAATCACATGTTAAAGAAATGTACGAATTTTATGAAATCCGTCAGGGATCGATCATTAAAAAGAGGACCTTTATCTTTTATTAAAAACTTACATTTTCCAAATAAAGCGAATATACTTGTTTACAAAAATTTGGACAATATTTGGAAAAGCTGAACAAATAAAATTTAATCGAAGTTCTTTAAAAGCTGAGATGCACTAAATTCGTGGAGCATTTCAAGGAAGAACAAAAGTGCAATAGCAATACGGATTTGGTTTCTTTGGCAAGAAAAGTTCTCTCGTATTTTCGCCGTAAAATGGTCCCGCATTTTTCAACCGAGCCAAAGATCCGTTCATCCTCTGCAGTTTTAATTACTTGGCAGAGCAATCGTGGTCCCCAAACAACGCAGTATTTCGAGGATCTGGACAACTTTTCCATGAATTCGCGACTCTCATATACGAATCAATCGTATAGCACTTAAAAAATACACGAGAGCGAAAATCCTGTCTTTTTGAAACTGCATTAATATATCCATTCAAGAGGAAATCTACGGAGAAAGTCGTATTTTATCCATGGAAATCAGCCAACTTCATATTAACTCATGAATGTTAACTCTTGAATCAATGTTTAAATTATTTCTAGGACTTATGTACAGAAATAACGTTCTTTAAATTTACATACATACGTGCTTTCAAGTCTTTCATATTGTCTGCATGCGGTGAATTTTTCATTAAGAAAAAAAAAACTTTGGAAATATTAATGACTACACAGAAAATCCGAAGGTATAACTTTAATCTGCTATAACTAATCATTCTGCTTAAAAAACGCAGAATGATCCAATAATGACGCTATATTTTGTTTTAGAATTTTGATACCGAAAATGGTATGAAAATAAAAAAATAAAGTGCTATTACTTTCTTGGATTATTCTGCTGCAGATTAAAATTATGCCGTCCGTTTTTCTGTGATGTACAAAGGCAATTTTTTTAGCTTAAACTGGGTAAATCATGAGTGAACAAAAAAAACAAAGTGGATTGATTTATGATGGAATGATAACCCGAATTCTGAGTGTACTTACAGATGTTAGACACAGGTCTATATACATTTTATCGATTACGGTCGAGCCCCTGCGGAAGTGCTCTTCTCATTGGAATTGAATTCATGAAGTCGATATGGGGTAAATTTACTCAAATCATACTCAATAAAGGTATAATATCACAAAAAATATTATTTCTATATTAATTTACTATTTTTAACTTAATATAAGCTGGTAAAGAAAAACATTGTATATATGATCTTACTTTTTGTAAAAATTACTGATTTATGTAAGTACAAAAAATTCTCAGGAAGGTTTAAATTAAAAGAAGCAAGAAAGTTCGATGATAAAAGAGGGTTGCTATCGCTAACACGAAAGGTACGGAGAGAAAGCGGTATCTCTGTATATCGTAAGTTAACTAATTAACTAAGTTGAATGAGTTAGTTGAAGTCGGGTAAACGTACTTTTTCTCAATTTCTTTTACAATCTTTGTCGGAAAAATCACACTAAAGGAAGCCTTTGGAACAACGTTAAAAAAATACTATGCTTGAACAACAATGCATGATTGCTCTTGCTCCTACACAATTCATAGATTTAAAAAAAGCGGGATTACAAGCTAAATTCAAGTGAAATTAATTAAAAAATAAATTCAACCACATTCTGAGTTAAAACTAGTATTAACTCTAGCAAATCAATTAACTAGTTAATTTTATTAGTCTTGTTTCGTTGTATACAACCTTCTAAGCTGATTTTGTTTTGTATCATACTGAATACTGGTTTAAAAGACAGTAGAGAGCTGCAATTTTTTTTTCTATTTATCGCTTAGAGTATCAATTTCAACATAGGTTTCGTTTTGAATAAAATGTCTCTAATTGCAAATTAACTTTTACAAACAAATTTAATATTTAAATAGAAAGTTGTAATATTGACGTGAATTCGTTTTGAATAAAATTTCTCTAATTATAAATTAACTTTTACAACCAAATTTAATATTTAAAAAGAAAGTTGTAATATTAATGACGTGAACATAACGGTAATATCATGAATTACTGATTTTTTTTGTTTATACATTCATTACATTCAACAGGTTTATTATTAGAAAACAGATGATATGAAGTTGAAATTTTGGGAAATGATAAAAGATATATATAGTATCGTCCACAACTATAAGGACACCTACCTTCTTAAACTTGCTAATTTTTCTGACAATTGGCTAATAACACTCAATTAAATTTTGTCATTCTATGATATAAAAAGTAACAAAATTTTGCGTGGAAGTTATTTTATGAATTCTGTAAGAAGATGTTGCAAGCATTCAATGTTTTCTTGAATATTAAATAACTACTGAAATAATGAATGTTTTTTTAGTGTTCTTGAACGTTTTTTGAAAATACATTTGCATAGAATCCGACAAATTTACTGTGAAGTTTTCTACTGTACTTTTTTCCCTACAAAATACCTGAAGCTAAGCGTGGAACAAAAAAGTAGGAAAAATTCTAAGTCAAAAAGTCTGAGTCAAAACCTGCAGTTAAAAATTGTAAACATCTAATAAATGGTTTTTTGAGGAAAATTTTATGGAAACTTAAAGATTAACAATTTCATATATTTTATCTAGCAAAAAGATCAATTATGTCAGTAGTTTTTAGGATTCTATCCGAATTCACCTTTAAAAATAGCCCAAGAACATTGAAAATCCTGCATTATTTCAGTTGTTATTTAATATCCGTGAAAACACTAAAAATTGGCTCTATTTTTGCAATATCTTTATCAGAATTCATAAAATAACTTCGCTTTTGGCTTTTTTAATGCAAAATTTTAATACCTTATGTGTCATAGAAAAAAAATTAAATTGAGCACTCAGAAAAAAATTTTATTTTAATCAAACACACTGTTTCTTTGAATAGACAGAAATATCTGGTTATTTCAAACAAATATCTGGTTATTTCAAACAAATTTTGGTTGATTCAAATAAATTTTGGTTGATTCAAATAAATATTTATATGATTTGAATAAATGTTTGGTCTAATCTTATAAATTTTTTGATCGACTAAAAAATTTGGTTGAATGAACCAAATTTTTGATTGAGTTAACTAAAACATTGTTTGGTTTAACCAAAACTTTGGTTGAACAAAAGGCAAAGGAACCAAATCCGAATCAGAGGTCCAAATGCGAATCATTTCATTGCTTTTGCCATAAATAAATACAATTATAAACTATATTTTTGTGAAATTTTCAGTTTATTTGTTAAGATAAACGATTTACAAAAATATAGTTTACAATTGTAGTTATTAGTAGCAAAAATAATAGTGATTAGTAATTGGACCCTTGATTTGGATTTGGTTCTTTAGCCTTATAGCAATGTTGAATCAAACAAACTTTGGTTGAATGAAACAAATTTTGGTTGAATCAAACAAATTTTGGTGGAATCAAACAAACTTTGATTAAATGAAACAAATTTTGGTTGAATCAAACAAACTTTGATTAAATGAAATAAATTTTGGTTGAATCAAACAAACTTTGGTTGAATCAAAAAAACTTTTTTCTGAGTGGGTGTATTTTATTCAATTATCAAAAAAATTAGTGTGAAAAAATAAACGTCTTCATATTTATTGACGGTATTATATCATAACGTCAGAGTTTGGTGCTTACTTATAAGTTAAATTTCGTTATTATAAATGCAATATTGTCGCACTGGCAAGTATAAACTAAGAATGTTATCGACCAGACTCTACAAATTCAATTTAATAGCGAAATTTGACCGATACCTTCGAAACGGAATGCAAGCAATTAGTTGATCTATATATGTCAATAGAAGTTGCACATTGATTCAAGAGCTTAATGCTGGAACTTGAAACATCCTCTGCTCAGCGTCGAAATCTTGATTAAAGGTCCGACTTAAGCAAGATGCTAACAAATAAACAAATCACATTTAAATCTGCTCGATTGAAAACGACTTAATTCTGTCCGACTTTCTCGGTAAATTTAAAAGAGCATAAAAAAATTTTAAACAAAATAGGTAAATGGAGTTTTAACTAGTAATGTTGATTATAATTCAATGGATCTGAATCTTCAGATCCTGATAGAAAATAGGTTTTTTAACTTCATATTTATCATGAGGATATTTATTTTTGGAAGTGGTGTCTTCACGTTAATTCGCAGAAACTCATTTTGAACAGTTACTTATCCTATGTTTTAAGGTTTAACAACTGAGGCTCGAGGGATGTTAAAATTGCAAGCTGGTAATATTTACGCAACGTCGACTTCGTCTGCTTTAAGATGCACTGACTATAAATCTGATCTTTCGCGTCGTGCTGAGACGGCGAACGATTTGTCGAATGTCAGCAACTCATAGTAAGAAGTACTTCGACGTCTTGCCTTCTTCCTTCGCTTCTTAAACTCTGGCAAGGTACGGTCCATACATGAATGTAAAAAAAGAGTCAATAGTGAAAAAAACAAAATAGCAAACTTTTCTAAAGCCAAGTGACTGACCATTTTTCGCACCTACAGTTAAAGGAAAAGTGTGGAAACTCGTTTTATCACTCGAGATCAAAAGATACACTTACTCTTTTTAGAATATCCATTTTGTTTGTGAAAAATCGTCATCCAGGAATAATAAAATTCTGTTTTTATTTAGAACTTTATTTAAGGGCATGTGATACTAACCTCAAAATTTTTTTTCTTACTTTTTTTTTTGACCAACTCACGTCCACACGAAATGAGATATCGAGATGAAACTTTGGGAGCTTAAATAGGAGGCACTAAGGAAGTTTGTATATTCCTAAATGTTTATAATTACAAACAAAGTTTTGAAAAAATTTGTTGGAAAAATTTTCTTTTCGTACTTATAAACATTTAGGAATATGGAAACGTTCCTTTGTGCCTCCTTTTAAGCTCCCAAAGTTTCAACTTGATATCTCATTTCATGTGGACGTGACTTGGTCCAAAAACAAGTAGGGAAAAAAATTTTGAGGTTCGTATCACATGTCTTTAATTACTACTGGACTTTTTGGCTGACTAAAACGATTCATACTACTGATTTTTAATTAATTTCATATTTGTTTACGCTTCATATATTTTTAGGTCTCAAAGTCACTGTGAAATCACTTTGTACTTTTGTACTTTAAAAGATCCCTTTAGAGAAAATGTTTGACAAAAATTAATTTATACTACTGAATGTCTGACGAAAAAATGGCGAAACTACTTTTTTTCTACATTCTCTTTTCTTGTCTGATAAGAAAGTGCTTATATCACCGGTTCCTTCGATTTATAATTTTTTTTATGTTTCACTATTATTCTGGAGTAATTCCTGTTATATACAAGCTTTCTGCTTTTAAAATGATTATGCTTAGATTACCTACTTTAAAAGTGACGCCTGACCAAGAAGAACCTCTATCACTGATTTTCTGATCAAAATTTGTTTATACTGCTTATTATGAATTAATTTCATATTTATTTATATTTCATACATTTTTTTCATCCTCAAAGTTATTCTGGAATCGTTTTTGTTCTTTAGAAGCTCTGTTTAGTAGGACTAAAAACTAGGACTAAAAATACTTTTAGTCTGACTAAAAACCATTTATACTACTGCATATCTGACGAAAAAGGGCCTTTAATACTGCTCCTCTGACTAAAATTAGTGTATACTACGGATTTTTAATTAATTTCATCGTTATTTATACATTATACATTTTTTTTGCCTCAAAGTTATTTTGGAATCATTTTACCTACTTTAGAAGAATTATGTAACCAAAAAGTGCCTCTAATACTGTCTGATCAAAATTGTTTTACGCTACATATTATAAATTAATTTCATATTTATTTGATTCTTTTACATATCAGTTTCCGCATCTACGGTTAAAGGAAAAGTGTGGTAACTCGTTTTATCACTCGAAATTAAAAGATACACTTAATCTTCTTAGAATACGCATTCGTTTGAAAAATTTAAATCCAGGCATAACACAATTCTTTTTTAATTATTTCAGTAAAAAAATACTTTTGTTACTAAATAATCTAAGATTCTATAGCTAAAAAGTCGAAATTTTCAAAGAAATATATTTACTAAAGGAAATATGTCAGTACTTTTCAATCTGAGTGGGTGCAGATCGTCTTTTTACGATTTCTGTGCATGTGAATGTATCTCGGGATGAAACCACAGTAAAATAAAGGATAAAGGAGGACGAGTTTTACTGAATATATTCGCAAAGTTCTAGCGTGTCAATAGCATCTTCGTCCAAGGAGACTTATTGACTCGAAAAACATATCGAGAATGTACGTTTGGTATAAGTGAAAAGCCTTCGGAAAAACCATACCAAACAGGTGTCATAAACCGAAGACGTGGGTGCTCTTTGTGAAAGCTATGTTTCCAGGTCAAAGCTGAGACGTGACGAGAAAACCTGCTAAAGAGAGAGGTCCTCGTTCCCTTCATGTTTGCCGTTTCTCATTTCTAC
>JBAGKK010507590.1:0-14227 GCA_037177015.1 Euceroptres primus | reverse complement strand
TTCTACCATTAATTAGTAGAAATGCTTACTAAAGCAATTGGTAAACGATTCGGCACTATTTCATTAGTAGAAAACTAATAATTCAGATTTAGAGAGTAAAGTGATATTTTTCAATCTAAAAAAATTCGAAAAGTTATAAAATTTTGAAAATAATTATGAGAATCTTTTTCAAATAAATATCGTAATTTTGATAAAACTTCTTGACAACAATTCTCAAAAAGCTCAGGAAATTTTTTTAATGACATTTTTCGTTTCGCGCAAAAATTAAAAAGTTAGAGCTTTTTCAAAAATTTTCAGTATCATGTTTTCAAAAATCCAAAAGATTTAATCTGGAATCTGGGTAGTTGTTCAAAAAATCTATATATTATCTCCGTAGCAAAAATCAGTTTCCAGAAATTTATTTCAAAGAACATTATCTAACCCTTAAAGCGCACATGTATCTTAGAATATCGTAAAGTGGGTCATTAAACTTAGGTCTTTGGAGACTCCACTTAAAAAATGCTTCCAGCAGTAAGAACGGTTTGAAATTTCGACTTGGAAAAAATCGGAAGTACTCTTTTAGAGTAACTTTATGAAAAATAATTGTTAGATTGGCCAAAAATTAGGTTTATAGCTTTGGAAAAATCATGAAGTTGGAATAATGAGAAAAATCAAGATTTTACATAAAAAATCATAACTTTTTTAATTTTCAATATTTTAAGCTAAAATTTTGTTTTGCCTACGAAAGCGTGGTGTACTTCTTCAAAAAATGCTTGAGGTACCAGGAGACCCTCAGTGCGCGTAGAAAGCCATGCCTAACATTCATACTGCGCATCTTATGAGTCATAAGATGCAAAGTTGTTATTATTATTTTTTTTTGGAAATATTTATTAATAATATATGTTTATTAAAATGATAATTTTCCAAGGGGTAGTTGCGAATAAGGGTTAACGCAAATAGAGAAAATAATATTATGATCATTTAATCTTTATTTTGGAAAATCTGAATAAGCAGTCCCGTACCGAGGTATCTCATAATAATTATAACCGTACCATTATTATTTAGTAATATCTAATAATATATTAGTTAAAGCGACAGAGATAACTGCCAAAATTTAATTTTCTTTCGCTGTGTAGTCTGCAGGATCTCAAAATATGTAGTTTTCTTTGTAAACTAAAAGTGTAAAAGTTTTAATAATTCAAAGAAAAATATTTTAAAAAAAATTAAAATCCATTAATATTTAGAGGTCGTGTAAACTGAATTTGTATTTTTAAATAGAAATCGATATTTTATTTCTTTATAATGGATGAAGTTGTAGTTTATATGTTCAAACACGTTTATTTTAATATGCAGTATCAGTTATTTTACTTTGTATTTAATCACTATTTTTAATTATAGAAATGCCATAAATGTCAGATTACACAGATATATTTGGACAATTGAATGCAGTTAAGTGGAAAATTTCATATAACTATAGGAAAAAGTAGTTTTTTGCCCGTACGAATATACTAAATATAATTTGTAGTTTCCGAAACATTTTTTTAAATAAAATAAAATAAGTTTACAAATATAATACAAATGTACTGTACTATCATTCTAATATATACTAATAAATTATACCTCTAATTATCCTGTATTTGAGTTGAATGAAACGATTTAGACCTCTAAATATTATCCGATCATACATTTTCCTTTCCATAGATTATTTTTTTAATAAACGGAACCATTTATTCTTCCGCAAATACTGCTACTTAAAAAAAAAATTTTCTCTCTACCATCTTATTTTTCTCTTCGTTCCCCTAATAATTTTAGTTACCAAATTCTTATGAAATACAGATGAGAGAAAAAGATGAAACGTCGATTGTAGGCTTTAGTATTTCGATCAATTGTGGTTACAGAAAATTTGTTAAATTAATTACATTTGTTTGAAATTCCATAAATGATAAATAAATGTAAGTATGAAAGAGAATCTATTTTTCCGAACTATTTTCACATATAAAAAACTACCTATAAACTTTCTTATAAAATAAAATGTTGAAAACAGAACCAGTTTCTCATAAACAAATAGGAAAAGATCCCTGACGCATATTCTTGTATGAAATCCACTGTAGGGAATCCTTTTACAAAAATTTATTACGTAGGGATTTTACGGCGTATGAAATACGACTTGCAAAATTCATTGTGTAGAAACTTCTTTTACAACCATGAAATTTATTCGCAGAGGTATAAAAGTCATGAAAATCTGTTCAGAATTTCATGCAAATTCATGTTTTCTTGATTTTAATAGAGCTGTAAATCTTTAATGTAACTGCAAAATCCATAAGTTCAAAGGCATTTTACAACTACTTTTTGAGTAGCAGATTTAATTAAATAAGTATTAATAAATTAATATAAAATAAAAGTAAAGACACATGATATTAAATTCTTTATTAAGAAAAATAAATATTTTCTTTGACATAGAGTACCTGATTTTTTTTCATTTGGAACATCAAAAATGAACAAATTTTGAAATTTACGATACGAAGTTAAATTTAGAAATAGACGGAAAAAAATTCGATGCCTCATCAAATAATTTGGTTGAACTAACAGAAAAATTTGATGCCTTATCGAATTTTTTGTTAAACTAAAAAAAAAATTCGATAAGGCATTAAATTTTTTCTTCGCTTGTAATAATGTTTCTTATTTTTTTGTTTTTTCATTTTTTCCTATTTTGCACCGATATTGAATTCATATAAGCTTCAGTGGGCATGTAATCAAAGTTTTACAGGTCCACTTGCTCGGAATTTCATGCAAATTCATGTTTTCTTGATTTTAATAAAGCTGTAAATCTTTAATGTAACTGCAAAATCCATAAGTTCAAAAGCATTTTACAACTACTTTTTGAGTAGCAGATATAATTAAATAAGTATTAATAAATTAATATAAAATAGAAGTAAAGACACATGATATTAAATTCTCTAACAGAAAAAACTAAGGATAAAATTTTTTGCAGGTAATTTTCTAAAGGGATAAATTTTCATTCAGACAACTTCACTTCTTTCAAAATACATGCGTTGTCATGGAAAAACAAACGATAATTTAACCAATATTTGGGTAAAATTTATCCTGTGAAGTTAGTTTTTGTTGCAGGTAATTTTTACTCTGGAATCTAGTTAAACTTTATCCTTGGTTTTTGCAGTGTTATTAAGAAAAATAAAGATTTTCTTTTACATAGAGTACATGATTTTTTTCATTTGGAACATCAAAAATGAACAAATTTTGAAATTTACGATACGAAGTTAAATTTAGAAATAGACGGAAAAAAATTCGATGCCTCATCAAATAACTTGGTTAAACTAACAGAAAAAGATGCCTTATTGAACTTTTTAGTTAAACTAAAAAAAATTCGATAAGGCATCAAATTTTTTCTTTGCGTGTAATAATGCTTCTTATTTATTTGTTTTTTTATTTTGTCCTATTTTGCACCGATATTGAATTCATATAAGCTTCAATGGGCGTGTAATCAATGTTTTACAGGTCCACTTGCCAAAAGAAAATTGTCTGCAGACATGCTGCGACGTTTTTTTCAGAAATGAAGATTATAGTTCAATTTTTCAGCTAATTCATTAACAATTCCTCTTAATTACAAAATATAAAGTCGTTATAATAATAAATCACAAAATTAGGGCTTCAATTTTGGAAAACTTTATACCCTTCTCTTTAATTTAGCATACTAAAAACGAAAAAATGGTTAAAATTACCAAAAATGGATCAAATCTTTGAAATATTTTTTCTAATGTGTTCCCAATCTTCTTCAATAGATTCGGTCAAATGAAAACGTCTGCTTCGTGTATCTAAAAGCTCTAAAAGTGAATTCTGATTGGTCGACTTTACTTTCCTCATATTTTCTGTCAGAAAACCGTCTGCTTTATATACAAGGTCTGCACATGAGTATCGTGGCATGAAATGTGGATGAATGTAAAGCATCGAAAGTTTACGCTTGAGTCACTCAAGTTTCCGACCTCGGAAAAAAACGGGTCAAACTCCATATTCGAAGTAAAAGAGTGTTACGATCGAGAGAACCATAGAGATAGAGAGCTTCATTCAATATTTGGACGCTTTTTTACAGTGACATTTTATTTATTTTTTAGAAAAATTTAAAAAATATTTTTTTAGAAAAATTATTTTTTAGAAAAAATTAAATATATATAAAAAAGAATTCGCTTTGAATGCATTTTTTATCATTTCTTTCATCATAATGTTTTGCTTCAATTAAGCAGAATTCGGGGATAATTTAATTTGAATCTGACATCAACAATACACATGAAGATTAATTTAATTTCATAAAGTGGTATACCTTTAAAAATTAAAAGCCATAATTGAAATGGCAAAAATAATTGGATAAATTGGATGAGGCATTTTTAGTTTACATTTTTACAAAAGTAATAAACTCTCCTAGTAATAACTTCTAATTACTAGAATCTAATAAGATATGGGGCACTTTCGAAATTAAATTTTCAAAATAGTAAATAATAATAATTGATAATTAAAATTCATTACTAAGTTATTTTAAATTTTGTAAACTGAAATATTGAAAGTATTAAACACTGGGAAAAATTTTAATTTTAAGAATGTTGTAAGTATATTCTTAAACTTATAATTTTTTTCAGTGAAGAAATTGATGAAACTCATTACATCGTAAGAGCAATTTATTGACTTTTTCATTAATGTTTACAAATGTAATGTATAATAAATGTTAATGAATTCTCATAAAGTGCAGCTGTGACTCATGGACGTTAAAATTAGATCCCTCTGTTTTAAAAGTTCTTCTTCTATTCAAATCAAAATTTATTTAAATTTAAGAAGTTTTAAAATTCATTTAAATTTAGAAAGTTTTAAAATTCATTTAAATTTAGAAAGTTTTAAAATTGATTTAAATAAACAATTTAAACAAAATATTAATATTATATAGATATATTGTATAATACCACTAATTATTTTTTTATTCGAAAAATGACTGCCTTTTTTGAAATCTTAAGCTTTGAAAGACTTTAGTAATTTACAAATAATTAAATTATGACTAAAGTGGTCCATTGTTCCCAAGTTCTACTTTAAAAAAGTTCTCGTAATCAAAGACGTATTAAGAGGACCGAGGCTTTTAAAATAATTTCCTAAAATGTATGACCTATTTTTATTCTTGTTTCTAAAGCAATTTAATTTTCCACAATTATATATATATTTTTATTATCATTTTTTTATTAAAAATAATGAATACTGAGATCCTTTATTATTCTAACGTAAAAGTATAAAAAGGGTTCCTTTTTTAAAAAAAAAAAAGTTTGTTATAATTGAAATTAAAACTCTCTATTGCACCTGTACTTTTAATGTCTGACTAAAACAAAAATATCTACTGAATTCATTCTCATCATTTTATTTTCTTTTCTGTTTGTACGATTCTGCACCTGTCTGACTGGTCCAGAACAAAATGAACTCACTGGATAAAAATTCTAAAAATTTTATGCTCAGCCAAGCTCGAAAGTTCGGACTGTTTCTGCAATTTACAAGCTAGGAAGTTGCTTTTCCAACTACAACGAGACTTTTTACTCAAATCCCATTTTATTGGCCCTGCCAACTAAATATTGTGGGTTATATTTCACGCTGGACTCCAGAGGGAATTTCTCTTTTTTCGTATTTTGTAATATAAAATTTTCACTTTTTATACCACTAAAGAAAATTTAACACTGAATTTGAAATAAAATATGATATTATTTGTCTTATTTTAAATTTCTATTAGATTCTGAGAAATTCAGAAAGTTTATTTAATTTTAAACAATACTGTTTGTAACTTTGTTATTTTAAATTACAAATTTTTTACGGCTTTTAAAGTCAAAAACAAATAATAAGAATTTTTAAAATCAAAAACAAAAAATAAGAATTAAATGGCTGTTGAGAACTTATTAGATGACTTATCGATGAAAGTGGTTGTTACACATTAGTACTTACAATGTAGGTCTATATAATTCTGACCTCAACAGTGGCTGCTTGCCAAGTTAATTCCAGAGAAATGTTGTATAGACAATTGTTAAGATAGATAGCAGTATCAGGTAGAACATGTATTGCTTTTATCTTTAATCTTCTTTTTTACAATGAGACTAATTAAAATTAAACCAATAATAACACAGTAAATCCCAGGTATATTTTTTATCTGAAGTTGGATAAAAACTTTGCAAACAATTGATAACTACAATTATCCGGCGTCGGATAATTTTTATCCGCCTCCCGATAAAAATTATTCGACGTCGTATAATGGTAGTTTTCAATTGTTTGCAACGTTTTTATCCAACTTCAGATAAAAAATTTTCTGGAATTTACTGTGAAACTTCCAATATATTTCCAAAACTTTTATTCCGTTCTATTTTTTGTTCGTTTTATTATTATTATAAAAGAAAGTTTTTTAAAACTTAAAATGAATGTCATTTAAATTATTATTATGATTATTATTATGATTATTATTATTATTATTATTATTATTTCCATTACACGTGGAAAAAACCTATTTTACAGAAAATGCCATGAATAGTATAATAATAATCTTATAAATCATTTATAAAAAATTATAATTCATCTCTAATATTTTCTAAATAAAACTGATAAATGTCGCATAAATTATGCCAAAAACTAGATCCTTATCTTTGAATTGTAGGAACGTCGTCTTTTAACTATGGCAAATTTTGATAATAATCTGCATAATAATAAGATTCAAATTAACTTCGTAAATTTCGTTCCGTAATCGAAAGAAACTCCTAAATCGTCACGAAACAGCCGAAATTTCGTATCTTATATTTGATTAATACACGAAAGGTAAATATAATTATACTTATTTCACGGAAATTAAAGAATTCCCTATCTTGAAGTTAAAGTTTGAATAATTTTTATCAGTAAATCTTTTACGCAAGATCAGAACAATGTTGATAAGGAGAAATTGCCATATTATGACTCAAAAAGAAACGAAGGTTGTTATATATATATATATATATATATATATATAATATAATATAATATAATATAATAACTCATCACGATAATTTTGGATGAATAATGGACGGGAGGTTAAACTATTATGAAATACTTTATATGCTTCTGAGAAATAGGAAAATTGTATGAAAAAATACATCTGGGTTTCCAATAATTCTTACGTGACTTTACATAGAATATATTTTATATTAAAGTTAATGAACATTCGAATGTATGTATATTAATTTTAATATAATTCTTAATAATGGAAAGAAATAATTCTATTTTCTTGGATTATTGAATGTAAAAAAGTAAAAAAAGTAAAAAAGATACTGAATATTATTTACCAATCTAATAAAAAATTTTTGTCTCATTTCCTGCAGCTGATTTTAGTTTTTTATATTTAAAGGTTCACGAAGTTTTTCAAGTTGTTGAAAAGCCAAGAATATATGGTGATATGGTTTTTTGCGTGATAATCGAACTCTGAACGGGTGCATAATCCGTTTTCTAGAATTAGAAAGAAAAACATATTTAAAATTATGTTCCTATTTATTTTTATTCATAACTACACAGAAAAAACGAAGGATGAAATTTACCTCAATTCCGGGGTAAAAATTACCTGCAACAAAAATTAACTTTACAGAATAAATTTTACCCAAATATCGGAGAAATTTTCTTTTGTTTTTCCATGACAACATATGTATTTTGAAGGACGTGAAGTTGTCTCAGTAAGAATTTATTCCTCTAAAAAATTACCTACAACAAATTTTATCCTTAGTTTTTTCTGTGTATTTTTTCTCATAAAATATTTGCTAATTATATTATAGGCATTTCTTTGGAACCTAATTTTCATACTCCAGACATTTATGTTTATTTAGGAACAATAAAAGTGATTTTTTATTTGCAATTAACATAAATTTTGGAGATAAATCAATTATTTGGTGCGTAAGTTACTGAATTTTAATGGATATTAATTATTAATTAAGTAATGAGTAACTTTACTTGATGAAAAAGTGAAAAATGTTACAGGTGTAATGTGCACGATTTCACTTTGGAGAAACTTAAATTTTCTAAGTTTTGTTGCACCACTTTTCCGGTACTTATATACTTTGAATATTACATAAAAAATTGCTTTTTATAAACATGATGTTTCATTAAAAATAATTAATTATTATAGTTCTATGTTTCGTTACTTATTGTCATTTTCTCCTAGTAAAAATGCATTAAAGAAATATTAATTAAAATTAAAACATACTATCACATTTGCGACTGCAACACTCTTTATTTTTTTTTCCAAATGTAACATTCAAAACCACATGGTAATATCGGTTTTAATTTACGACCCACTACTTCAGTGAGCAAAAATACACAGAAGAAACTGAAGATTGTAATTATTGAGATTCATTCATTCTTTTCAACTGAAGCCTTCTTCGGTTTGGTCGCACTTTATATATTCCTGAAGAATATAAAGTTTCCTAAAGAAAGAAATTTTCCTAGTTTGTGCATAACAAAGTAACTGAAATTGAGTCAATAAAAACAAATGAGCGATTGATAATAATAAGCTGTGCACGCAGTATTCTTTAGATAATGAAGAAATTTTCACTCAAAACGCTGAATTTATTGACATTGCAATAAGTAACTTAATCTGATGTACTAAATTCTTGTTATTTTTGTTATACATTATAAGGAAAATTCCTTTCGGGGGGAAAATTTTTTTCCTGCTCGTGAGAAATTTTTACCCATGTAATGACGAAATTATTCAGTATATAAACTGAGAGCAGTGTCGGAAAGACATAAGTTAAAAGGAAAAATGCATCTTTCAATTATTGCTATTTTCACTCTTCTGTGTATGGCTTTTCTTGCCGGAATAGTTAGTGCTGATGATGTGGAAGCCACAACGCCAGGATTCACAATAACATTACCTTGTGGTGGAAAAGGAGCAACATGCAAAAAAAATAAAGAATGTTGCAAAAAAAGTGTAGTATGTTTCAATTTTTATTAATATTTTCTTCTCACACAGTTTTGTAAGGGAAAACTGTATAAAATATCGAAATTTTTGTATAATTGTGTAGATACTTAAAAATAAATAATTTACCGATTATTTTCAAGCAATGAAATTGGATTATATTGACAGTTAATATTTATTATTAAATAGGTACGCTAAATAACTGATTTTATTAACTGAACAAATATAACTGATTTTTTTGTAACTTAATTGCTTCTTATCAAAATGAAACGAAAAGTGTAATAAAGATGAATAAGAAATTAGAAAAACAAATTAATTTAGTTTTTCTTTTATAATTACAGAATCGAAGAAATGCATATAATTGTCATGCGGAAAACGTCACCAGATTCTGAGCAGTTGAACAATTTTACAATTGTCAGTTTAACTCTCAACAAAATCTGCTGAAAATGAGATTTTTACATGCATCTGAGAATATATAAGATTCATGAAGATCCTTTGTTTATAATATTCAGAACTGCATTATTATATTTAGCAATGCAATGCAATTTTTCAGGAAATGTGGAAAATAATAAAATATGTGATGAACGATAATGAATACAGGTCTACTTATTTTTCAACCTACTTATATTATTTTTTTAACTACATATTTACCCAGATTGAAAAGTATTAGTATTATGAGTTTATAAAATGTTTCACTGTTTTTAAATGCATATAAGAAATATATAATTCCAAAAAAGCGAGATAAATTATTTCTTTTGTGGAGAATGTCAATAAATTTTTTTAAAATTTTCTAATAATTATATATTTTGCTATTTTTTATATTTCCGCAACAAGTACATCACAATAAAAAAGAATAATTAAAATTGTAACACCTAAAAATGGTTTGAATTAAGGGTATGTGATACATATAATGATGTCATGAATTACCGATCAATTTTTTATTTATATTCAGCGAGTTTATTATGATACAAATGCAAATATAATGCTGAAATTTGAGAAAATAATAAGGAATATTTATTTATTTATTTAGAAGCCAACGGGCTTTAGCCCTTTATTACAGGTTAAAAAGAGTTTTACATCTAAGTTATCTAAATTATAATTAATTTTACAACCAATAATAAAAACTAAGAAATAAAAAGCTTAACATTTTTTCGGAATCACAATCTATAATATATCAAGGAATTGATGTCTGGTGCATTTCGATTTTTATTTTGGAAAAAATTATTTAAAAAAAATTTTTTCCTTCAAAATAAAGACTGAAATGCACCAGATATGGATGCCTAGATATGTTCTTTATTATTTCTTATAATTTCAGCATTATATTTTCATTTCTTTTTTTAATAAACCCTCTGAATGTAAATAAAAAATCAGTCGGTAATTCGTGACGCAATTATGTATCACATACCCTTAAATTCAGTAAAATTTTGTATTAATTTAGGCAATATTGGTCTGAATTTAATATCATGTTACCTGTTTTCAGAATTAAGTCTTAAATTCAGAATCGGTTTTGCTTAAATTTTAAGCAAAATTGATTAAATTTTGCTTAAATTTTAAGCAAAATTTATTAAATTTTGTTTAAATTTTAAGCAAAATTGATTCTGAATTAAAGACTTAATTCTGAAATTCAGGTAACATGATATTAAATTTAGACTAATATTGCCTAAATTAAGACAAAATTTTAATAACCATTTTAATTTTAAGTATTCTTTTTTACTGTGATTGTATTTAAACTTTATTGAATATAATAAAAATATTTGAGTCTTTATGACACTTTTTTAAATTCGCAGTTGCATTAAAAGATCTCATTTCCTCAAGTTGATTTTAGAGGTGGACAGATAAAATATAGTTTTATTCAAATCTTTAGAATATTATATGGTTAATGCTGTTGTTTCTTACATGAGGATTATGTGCATTTTTCGATTTTATTCCCATATTTCTAATTAATTATATTAATTTTTCCAAGTACATTTTTTATACATCTTAAATTTCATTGAAAATGAAATGATGTTTCAATTTTTTCAATAATGCTTTCAAAGTATGTACAAAAAAAAAATGAAACAAAATAAAAACATTCCTAATTACTTACTTTTGTTATATTTCTGACTGCAGCATTTTTTATCTTCACGCCAGGTTTAAATTTTTTTAAACATAATTTTGACTTTGGCAACTTATCAGCGTCAATTAATCTGGTGAGAAGAACTACGCAAAGGAAAGTGAATATTGCAATATTGAAAGGTACATGTTTTTACAAGATCGATTTATATACCAACTAATTACGTCGTTATCGACAAGGAAAATCAGGAAGAAGAAGAGCAAGTGGAAGAAAATTTCCTTATATTACGACCAAAATAACAAGAATTGAGTAAATAAAATACAATAACGGGATATGAATGCCAAAAATACATATTATTCTTTCCAACATCTTACACACATGACATAAAAATACAATAAGGAAACAAATAATTTTGATTATAATCATCAAAATAATTTGTTTGTTTATTGTATTTTTTGAATAACTATTAAAGTAAAATAAAAGCTTATTTAAATAAAATCCAATAGAGATTCTTTCAATAGTAATAAACTATTTTGACATTCACTGTAAAAAACTTCAATTACTTTAGTTGAAGTTTTATACAATTACCGTAAATGAATTTTCAACAAAAAGTAAATGAATTTTCAACCACAGTAAATGAAATTTCAATCCCAGTAAATGAATTTTAAACCACAGTAAATGAAATTTCAATCCCAGTAAATGAATTTTCAATCACAGTAAACGAAAAGTAATTGAAATTTCAAGCAATTCCTAACAGTGATATTAATTATATAAAGAATTTTTTATCAGAATATTTGATTATAAATTATGGAAAATACAAAATACATAAAAAGTGTTATTTGAAAGAACACTGAAAAAGTGTTCTGAATGCAGAAGAGGACCACTGCACATTTTCTCGAATAAATGTATAATTTTATTAATTTCATACACTTGCCAAGCAAGTCCTTTTTAATTATCACGTTGGCTGTGAAACTAAAATGCCAGAGAGCTTTGCCTGCACTTAATAAAGGATCATGACCTGATATTAAACTCCAGCGAGTAACAAAACCATATAAAGGGGATTTGGTTGGTCAGTTTCTTAAATTGTTTAATAAATGCAATGAAAGTGTTAAACAAAAAACGAGTGCCAATTCTTATAAAACTGCAAGAAATTAAATATTTTGCATTAAGTATTTTGCATGACGAATAAATATTATGTAATTTATAAAAGTTGATACTATCTGTTAATTTTAATTAATTTAATTGAATTAAAAACATGTGAAATTAAAAATGGCAGACATTTTTATCGAACTTATGATATAAATTATGTTATAACGTATGTGTCTTTTAATAATTATGTGTAAAACTTATTTTCCGCGTTCAATAGTTGTTTGTTTTGATTTCTTATTTTCACAATCTTTGTTATTTTTATCGAATAAGAGGAAAAAGAATTTCCTTTTCCTGGTTCTTGGGAATATAAACTCCGATCAACATCCAAAAAATATCAGTTGAAAAAATGTATCTTTCAATAATTGTAATTTTTACACTTCTGTGTGTGGCTCTTCTCACAGGTGTGGTTGAGGCTGCGGACGTTATTCCAAAATGTCATAAGAGACATCAACCTTGTCGCCAAAATCGCGAATGCTGCAGCAAACACTGTGGAAAAAGTAAGTTTTCGTGACATTTCATTTCATATATTTATTAATCCAACAGTCTTGCGACCAATTACATTTAAATGTTATATTATTTTTATAATTCTCGTCAGCAGCAGAATAAAACGATAATTAATAAATTAATAACTTCATTTTATGGAAAGTTAAACTTTCCTGTTAACATTAAAATAGGTACGTTAATATTTTCAAATAAATATGCTTTTATGAGAATTTAAAGAATTAAAAACACTTTGCTAGTAGCTTTAATGAGAACATTTATTGCAATTTTTAAAAGTTGCTATTATAGAATTGTAATTATTGATAATTGCGATTCTATAATAGCAGCTTTTAAAAAATGAACTTTATAAATATGAAATAGAGTATTTATAAAATTATTTTTTCCCATAATGTTTGTAGTACATTTTGTAATTATTTTCACATAAAAAATTATTAACGGTAAAAAATAGGAGCACATTTTGAATTTTGTTTTTTTCTATAATTACAGAATCCAAGAGATATTTTGAATTTTGTTTTTTTCTATAATTACAGAATCCAAGAGATGCAAATAAGCATGCAAAAAAGCATCTCCATAGATTTTGGGTATGTCAACGATTTGGAGAACGTTGCGAATTTTTAATACCTAAAATCAGCTTGAAAAAATTAATCTTCCAATACGTATGTTTCATATAATGTACTTTATCTTAAAATATGTGTAATAAAACATTTTTCAAGCATAAAAAAAATCGAATCATTTGTTCACCTACATTAGGTATATTAATTTTATGTAAATATATAAATAATAAGTAAGAATGAAAAACAAATTACAACTTATATTTTTTTTAAATCAAATAAATAATAATTATCCTTCAAGATGATCCATTAAAAAAATTTATATTTCCAAATTTCAATAGACTAATTGATGTACAAAATTGTGCACCGTGGCGTAATTTGACAAAAATCCGATTCCAAATTATGAAAAGAGTAATTTCGAAGGGTTTCAAATGCAGAATCGAATTCTATTTTTAAAATTTGGGTAACAGGTGTCAAAGGAATAAGGAATTCAAAATTCGAAAATAAGAATTAAATTTCTTTACATACTTTTTTAAAAAAATAATTGGCTTTTGTTTTACTCTCGAAATCTAATTTAGTGGAAAATAAGCCACTAATTTCTATTAGTTTAAATTTTTACTAATTAGTATAGTTGTATTTCACTGTTTCTTTAAAGTAGTTTCTAACTTTTCATTAAAGTCTTAGTAAAAAATTAATAATTAGTAGAAGTTTTCAATAAATTAATTTAGTTGTTCTTTTTTTACTACTTCAGATAATAAATAGTGTTTAAAAGAATATTTCATAATGTAATTTAATATTAAAATGTAATTTGATTAATAGTTTGTAATTGTATTTGTACATCAAATGTAATTTGATGTAATACTAAAATATAATTTGATATTGAAATATTGTCTTATATTATTAATAATTTCCAACATAAATTATAATTTTAAAAATTAGTTTTTGTTTTATGTATATGTGGGTAATTCTCCACAGACAGGGCACTTTGGCGTCCACGGATTATATTATTAAAACTACTGGTTGTATTATTGTAAA
>JBAGKK010507579.1:0-14227 GCA_037177015.1 Euceroptres primus | reverse complement strand
AATAAGAAATTTAAAGTGTTATCTATCGCTGTATCATCACCAGAGTAACTTTGCATAAATAGTTTTCTAGTTTGAAGCCTTTTAAATATATGTTAAAAGGGCCATTTTGTTTACACCCAAGCACTTTTTAATACGATTTGCGAATAAAATATAAATAATTTATACATTATAAAACGAAAAATTAACGCCAAATAGATCAATCTTTTTTAAAAATATGGTCGTAACTTGGTTTAGACGTAAGTCACTGGATTGACCCAAAATTATAAAATGATAGAAACCCTTTCTTTCAAGTTCAAAAAGAATAGCCTCATAATTCACTGACTTTTGAAGTTTTGAACATTAGATTATGCTCATGTATGAAGCGATAGTAAAACAATGCTATATGTGAATATTGATAATAAAACATTGCTGTGTGCGATTCGACATACGGCTTTTTGTGACTGAGAAATTATATAATTGATTAATTAGGACCTGCATGTAAGTGCATATTGAATAAACTAAATGTAGAGCATAATAGACCGCAGTGGCAAAAGTAACTATTAGTCAGGAAATTAAGATAAAAATTCAAAATTATTGTAAAAACAAATTATTGTTTAAAACAATAGTAGATTGCGTGACAAGGGTAGAAAGGCAGCGATTGCCGACGAGTGCGAAAGGTTGCCGCGCGTATTTTTCGCAACAACCGGGCTGAAAGTTCGGCTTTTGTTTATTCAATGATACAAAATAAACGGTTGAATCTTTTTATATCGTGGGAGTTTTTGAAAAAAATATCGGTTACCGATAAGTTACCATAAATTTATGGAAATTTTAGAATTATGGTAATTTATGTAGATTTAGAAAATTAACGGAAATTAATAAAATTTAAGGTGATTTACGAAATTTACGAAAATTTGTGGAAATTTATGGAATTTATAGAAACTTATAAAATTTATGAAAATTTATGGTAATTTATGGAAATTTACAAAAAGTTACCGGTAACTTTTGATAACAGTTCTGCTGAACGCATGCGCAATACCTCGGGATGCTAAACTCGAAGTCGTCGCTCATTGGACAATTTCACAAAAGATCTCAAATTCGGTTTCTTCCCTAGGGAGGTAAAGTGATGACGTAGCGGGAAGTAAGTAAATAAGTCTGAAATTGGTCACTTTAGAAGCGCTATGCAGGCGTCGAAAGTCGAACTTACAGACGGGGCGTTGTGAAAAATAAGTTTTTTGAGCTTCCTGTAAAATCATCCGAATGGTGCACAATGCACTATTGTAGAGTACACTTCAATTACAAACCTGAGTACCAATCATCTGAGACTGTTACTTTCTATTGCAATTGTCAATATAAGTTTTTATTCAAAATTTTAATCTTATAGTGTCAGGAGATATAAGTCAAGTTAATAGGTGGTCCAGTTTTTAAAATCATCTATATAAAATAATTCATTTACTGAGTGAAAATTATTGAATTAAATGAAATTGAAGTTTAGCTAATTCTTTATCAAAATTCTCATAGAAAATTATTCACTTCAGGTGGAGAAGCTGGAAATGCAGACTTCGATGAAGGCTTCAGTAGTTCCTCAGAAGAAGACGAGGTTGAAGAGGACGATGATAAACGCATAAACGTTGAAAATCTTCAGGGATGGAAGAGGCGATGATCCGTGAGACGTTCCGCTCATTAATAAAGGTACATTTTGAGGCTGATTATAGGCAAAAACCCTGCTAACAAAAATACAGGGCACAAAATGCTGGATTTTTTACCCATCAACTGAGACAACCGGGAACGTTTGGTCGAATCTGTTATTAGTTCCTGGGTTGCGTTTTTACTTATTCCTTAACAAAAGAGTGTGTGAAATTAATTATCAGGAATTCTGAGTGATTCGTGATTTAAAACATATCACCAGATTAACTTTTGCAGTCGGTTTTCATTGCTACCATATTTTTTTATGATTTTCTTAAAGCAGTTAGTTTTATTTTCTGTATATTTTAAAGTCTATTATCGTGTTACGATTATTGATAAGTCCAAGCGCTAACCACGGATAAGCAGTTGATCATTGCCTCTATAATAAGTTAAACGTTGTTCTATTCCAATCAAAATCAAAATTATTTTGAAATTTTTATGGATTTTTGTTCTAAAAGAAAAAAAATTAAAAATATTTCGTTTAAATTTTATTGGTAATTACAATAATATTTTTCAATTTACTCTCATTTAGAAGAGAAAAAAAAGGAAAAGTTTTTAGTTTAGAGGAACAGTTGGATCAAATAGATTAAAAAATATTTAAAAATATGTAATATACTCTTGGTAAGACTGAAACTGCATATCATTCAATTTTCACGATGATATGGGGATTAAGAATTACAGTCGGCCCTCCACCTTTTCAACTTTTCGAGGGGAGTGTGCCTGATTATGGAGGTCGCTCGTAGGGGAAGCGAAGTTGCGCAGTAGGCATTTGCGTATATATGTGTGTATAAACATATACGTGTGTGTGTAAACTATCTGCGCAAACGTCAAACTACCATAGCGACTGGTGGGGGTACCAGATGAGAGGAAGTTGACATTGAAGTCCACTTGGTGGAGGCCCGACTGTATTCAATTCGAAATACATATTCCCAGAAATACGGTGCGCTTCTTGTGTTCGACAGTAATCGTTTAAGATATACTAACTGCGCATTGGCCTGTATAAAATAATATAAAATGTCATAAAATGTTTATTAAAAAATGAACAAAAATACCTTCAGTATCTTTCTTTATTTCAATTATTAGCGTGGAATGAAATTACAGGGTGTACATTGTTATTTCCATCAGGGAATTGATTCTAAGTCTATTCATGTTCAGTGTGTCACAGTATGCGTTTAAGTATTTACATGAGAATTTATCCCGTTCACATGATGTCTACCGGACTATCAGCTACAAGCTAAAGTGACCATGAACATTGCTTTCGTACATTTTCTTCTGTCGAATTTTCCATAAAGAAGAAAACTTCGTTCTTAATAAAACTGCTTCAATTTACTTCAATGCTTATCACATGCCTATATAAAATTTTAATTTATAAACTGGGTTGGAATTAACTAAATGCAATGAAACATCTGAAAATATTTAAGTATAATTCATGTTTTCGAAATAGAATTATTATTATTATTTCGAAATAGAAAGCTAAAGCATTAGAATTTAAAAGTTTTTATACAAGAATATTTTCAATTTTACAATACTTACAATAATAATAAAAACTCCCGTAAAAACGTTTTTTAATTATAACTAATTACTACCAAAGCATTGAAGTATTTTATAAAAGCAGAACAAAAAAAAACTTAAAATTTTATACAATGACTAATTTATCAAAGAACCTGAACTTTGAGGTTTTTTTTTGGCAAACAATGTTTTTAAAAAAAGTCAATCTTACAGCAAAGGTTTTTCTTAATAGATAATAATAACAAGTAATAATAACTAATCAGTTTTCCAGTAACAAATTCGTAATTAAAATATCTTTTGTGGTTTTAAAAAGTGCTCGTTTTAAAGCGGAAATATTTTGGGATCGCTGTCTCTTTTTTTTCACGTTGGGGTGCAGATCTTTTAAACTAATGACATATATTGTGAATTTTAATTCACAATAATGTAGTTTATTTTCGTGAATGACTATTGCAAACAATACGATCGCTACATTCACTACTTAGAAAAAAAAAGCTGTGTTACAAAAATGAAATTTTGTTGATAAAAATTATTCACTCCTACGATGCAACCGCTGAGTAATTGGTGAATAAAAAATTCAAAACTTCAGTCGAAGCTCAACTTTGGAATTTCAGAACTTGAATCTTTACAGAGAGCCTCGAGACTTATTTGCACGACGAAGCACCTAATGGGCGAAAGAAAACGTAGAATCACAGTCAATTGGATACAACAACTCAGATAATAAATAATGTTTATTCTCGTCGTACTTTGGAATGCACTGTCGATCTTACAGCAGGTATCAGTACAAAGAGAAAAGTCTGTTTTAATTAATCTCCCGTCGTGGACTCGCCACGATATTAACTGATTCGTGGTTATAAATGATGTCTTAGTTTTTTTTTCGAGGACGCAATGCACTTTTTTCTAGCTTGCACGCTACGTATCATTTCCGCAAACCGCACTCCGTTATTCTTAGACTAGTTTTATACAAAACAGAGCTAGAGCCAAGGGTTTCAACGCTTAACGTCCCGTATTATTCTTTTTGGAGTGGAATTTATATCGCCCCATATATATTTATATGGGAAGTATTTATATCGCAAAGGACAAGAACGGGCTGAAAGGCCATAGACTCGCTGTTTTAGCGATTTTTTCTGTTAGCCTAATCCAAATAGAGTATTAAAATTTGGACGAAAATGACAAATTCTCCACACTGCATTTTTCCAAAGAGTAAAATCTAAGTAAATTGTTAATCCCTGATTAACTCTGCAGCACCTTTTATTTTTCGTGTAAAACGTCTTCTTGACACTGAACATTTACAAAAATATTTTTATACTTCTCCAGTACATTTACGACCTTGCGTTCTGGTTTCTAGATTTAAAATATTTAACAGTTTTCAAGAAAAAAATTCAAAAAAGTCCAAATTTTTCAATTTTCTGCTCTAGCAGTTTATTAGAGACTTGTAATTTGTGTCCTTTTTTTTTTGGATCAGGCTAATTTTGGTGTATAATTTAAAAAAGAAGGAAGTACTATCGGATCTAAACTGAGGGTGACGCGACACATACTTTATTACGCAGCACACTTTTGTAAAAAGGGATGTATTTGTAAAACGTAACAAAGGGTCCTATGTCCTGTGTCTTTGAATACAAGGTCTATAAAGGCGATCAGAGACGGAGAGGGTTACATCTCTATTTTGAGGAGGCACTTGTTTTTTTTCTTTTCTTTTTTAAAGGACAAAGATAATGGATTTTTAAGTGCTTCTAGAAATGTTGATAGAACCCACTCGTTCTCTGGTCATGTGATGTAAGAAAGAAGCTGCTCGTATGAAAACTGCACGGTAAACGGTGCGCGTGAGGGTGTATCGAAGCAAACACCGATTTGAATCGACGTAACGTAAGGTACAACGTAACGTCGACTTTTACATACAACTATTTTAATATGTACTCCGTGGACGAATACCTGACTGTGCGTGGCACCGAGTTCTTGCTTCAAATATCTTGCGACTCGCTTCTCTCTTTGTTAATCTAAACAGAGGAAAAAAACATATGGATATTAAAAAATGGAAAACAATTTTTCTTTTCGGTTCCAGGTTGATCGCAAAATTTAATTTTTAATTTTCTAGGGCCATGAATATAAAATGAAATAAAATCACTTGCCATCACATAACTTCCTTAGATTATCAAGACTTTGAGAGGAAAATACTTGCCATCACATAACTTCTTTGAGATTATCAAGACCTTAAGAGGGAAATACTTGTCATCACACAACTTCTTTGATATTATCAAGACTTTGAAAGGGAAATACTTGTCATCACACAACTTCTTTGAGACTATCAAGACTTTGAGAGTGAAATACTTCACTGTAAAAAATAATCGTAATTTTCCCATACGAAATTATGGCATTTTTCCCATACTTTTGAATATTCCATACAAGCATAGAAATTATCCGTTTCTCACTTGTAAATTTCCCATACACGTCGAGGATACCATACACTGGTATGGGAAAACTTCCAGTCATGTATGGAACTTTTGATGCGCGGGCTGCAGAATGCGCAGCCGAGTGAAGCGCGCATGTGCTGTAACCGTAGTGAATGGAGAAGGAGCAGAGTATAATACAATCATGGCGTCAAGCGTCTAATTCAGAATAGTTTCAGAACACATTTGTGAAACATTTTCGAGTTGTAGTAGTGAAACAGTGAAATATTGTGAGTGCAATAAGATTCAATGCAACTAAACATTTTGTACAAAAAGAAGGAACCAACAGGAGAGGGAAAATTCTAAAAATACGTGATAAGTTGATTTTGTATATAACTGTTAGGTACATAAGTTGTAGCAACCGTTACTGCAACGTAAATGTTATATTTATGTAATCTTCGCGTACATTTGTGTCCCGTAAGTGGGGCAGACTTTTTAAAATAATATTAACAATTTTTGGCTTTTTCTGCCTGTTTCTTTTTGTAACATTTGCAGGGTTTTTCAAAAAATCAGCCCTAAGGGTGGACACATAAGAGGAAAGTAGAAGAGACACCAGGATTCGGTCAATCCTCAAGTAGTTGATGAACCGTACAGGAGAAGCAGACTTTTTCGATAACGAAACAAATGTTGAATAATTAATAATAATACAGGAACTTCTTCCGTACAGCAAGAAGCAGACTTTTTCGATAACGAAACAAATGTTGAATAATTAATAATAATTTTATATACATATTATATCTTATTTTATAGTTTATACTCTACATTTTAATTATTACTACGCTTTTTGATACTTCTTAAGGGAGTGTGATACGTTATGATGTCACCAATTACCGATGGGGTATAAAAAATATTCGCCAATCCTATTTTAAAATAAAGATATTAAGTTGAAACTTAAGAGGATGATAGGAAATATGAGTAGGCACATCTATGATGTGTCATTTTTTCAAAATTAAAAAAAAATGACACAACAGATGTGCCCTATCATATTTTCTATCATTCTCTTAAGTTTCAACTTGATATCTTTGTTTGTTTAAAAATAGGATTGCCGAATATTTTGTATACCCCGTCGGTAATTCGTTACATCATAACGTATCACACGCCCTTAAGGACTTTCAATGTAGCATAAGTATAGTTTTAGATTCTTTGAATTTTACGATTTAAAAAAAAATTAATTGTAATGTTTATTTTTAGTATGGGAAAAGTAGTATTTTTACGATTCTTTTATTTTACGATTTAAAAAAAAAAATTTAATTGTGTTTATTTGTAGTATGGGAAAAATGCAAACCGGGTATGGGAAAAATACAACCAATGTATCGGACAATTGGCATTTCCCATACCCAAGTATGGGAAAAAAGTCCTATACACGTTATGACTATTTTCCCATACCCAAGTGTGGAAAAATACTAACCTGGTAGGGGAAAAGTCTCATACACGTTTTGACTATTTTTCCATACCGATGTATGGAAAAATTTCAATACGTGTATGGGTTAATTACTTCCAATACATGTATGGGAAATTTACCATAGTCTTTTCTTACAGTGTTGCCATCACACAACTTCCTTGAGATTATCAAGACTTTGAAAGGGAAATACTTGCCATCACACAACTTCCTTGAGATTATCACGACTTTGAGAGTGAATGGCATGTCGCATATCACCGCCCGGTGCACTATCGCGCCTTAAAACTCCAGGGCCCATTACTTCTCTTTTATTTGCCGCCTCTTTTATGCTCGACAATGTTTTGCTCAGCCATGGCCAACTATTTCTTGCTGCATTCAATTCTGCTGCAGTAGCGTGCAACTGATGTGTCAAATCCTATTTTAAAAAAATTATTTTAGACATGATTTTTTCAGACCTCAGATAATTTCAGACCTCATAATACCTCAAATTACAGACCACATAATAACTAATAAATATTTAACAGGAAGAAATCTATTTCCAAATAAATATTCAGTGAGGTAATTTAAAAACTCGAGAGTCGGATGAATTTGTAGACAATTTTCTAAAATAACTTCGGAAATCTGGAAAATTTGTCTAGTTTTTCTATTTTCAATTTTTTAAAGGGTAGAAACTAATTTCTAATTTATAAATTCAAACTATCAAAGCATTTTATAAGCAATTGAAATAATATTTTCGTACCTGATTTCTACACTCAGCTTCCACATGGGCCAACTTTGTCTGAGCCAGTTCCAACTCCAGTTCTCGGACCCTTTCCTGTGCTCTATTGAGAATGGGATCTATTCGATTTTCTAAAGGATGCGCTATATCAGCTAAAATATTGGACGATTCCTTCATGTGACTTCTGCACTTTTCGCATTTAGATACCTTCGTCTATTAACAAAATTCAATTAACTTTGTTAACTTAACTAATAAAACTTAACAATTAACTTAATAAAACTTAACTAACTTAACTTCTACTTAACATTAATTAAAAACCAACCAGATCATTTCATAATTTCTTGTCATCAAATTATTGTCGATTTCTAAATGAGGAAAAAAAAATAAAAGAAAACATCGTTTTTTAAAGGAGGAAAAACTTACACGTAAGTCACTCAAGGCCGTTTTGGCAGCATTGTAATCATCCTCCAAACGCTGGCAGATCTGAAAAAATAAAAATTATTAAAGCAACTTCCTTTTTCAAAAGATAAAGTATTTTTTTTATATCAACTGATAAAAAAAATTCTTGAAATATTATTTACTTGTTTGTATTCCGTAATAATAACACTGTTTCTTCTACTTTCGGAATCTGCTCGGGACACTTCACGCTGCAACATTTCCTTGACTTGTAGAAGCTCAGCTTCTAATCTCTGTTTTTCTTCTTCGTTCCTTGAAACTGCACAACGAAGTTGTTCCACTTCGTTACTGTACTCATCCGCGTTTTCCTGAGCCTCTGAACAAGAGATACGGAAGCTTTAAAAAGCTAAACCTACCAAAATTATCTTCCCTCTTACAATCAAAAACAAAATGAAATTTTTCGTAGGAGACATTTTTCTTCGATCTTTTCCAACTTCGAGCTCGTTTTGACAAGTAGGAAATATTTTTTTTCGATCTTTTTCAACTTTAAACTCGTTTTGTCAAGGATGAAATATTTTTAAAAAATCTTGTTTGACAAATTGATTATGAACAATTAACTCATTTAAAAATTAATTTCAAAAACATTTAAAATCCCAAATCATTTGACATTTTGTGATGCCTTTTTAATCAGTTCTGTGATTACGTCTCAGATAAGAACAAAAAGAAAAAAAACGAGAGAAGTTGCAAGTGCACAAAAAAATCACATTTGCATAAAAAGGCAATAAAAGAACTTCTTACTTTTTATTAAACTCTTTGCAGCGTGACTCATGTTTGTGATTTGTGGGCGTTAAAAGCAGACGTTTCAAATATTGTCAATCACATATGACAACTTGACACTTACTGAAGGCATTCGTGCCTAACTTATTGCGACATTTGGCCCATTTTAAACTACTGATGTGCATATACTAGTCTTTTTCTATACAGAACACCTCACGCATAACCAGAATCAATAAACACACTGAGCTTTTTATCTCTCATTTTTTAAAGATAATAACTCAATAAAAAAATACGAAACATTGCCTTGTATGTAAATTATTTGATAGCAAAAAAAGAGTAACGTCAACTCAGATTTCTTGCCACTGCAAAGTGTTCAATAAATTAATTTAATTTAAATTTGTTGCTATTTGAAATTAATAAGTACAATTAGTGAAAGAAATTTAAGGATAAATTTTAAACTTCTACACAAAATAGAAAATAAAAAAATCTATTTTTTTTGTTTGCCCGAACTCCATAAATACCGCGTTAATAATTTTAAGCATGCAAAGCGACTTACTGCCTCTTCCCATAATTAATTTACTTCGAACTAATAATGCCAAAATAGTATATTATGCAACATGTGCGAAAAATGCGGTTTTACACACGCGATCACCACAAGTGGGTAAATCCGTACGCACGAATTGCATACGATATTTTTTGACACAGTGTACGTAAAATGCGTTTTTACACAGCCATATTAGTGTGTAAAACACTGTATCGTAATACGCCGTTTTACGCACTAATATGGGTGTGTAAAAACGCATTTTACGCACACTGTGTCAACAAATTTATTTTAAGCACTACGATTTTCGATGTCAAGACTTTCGTTTACAATTATGTTAGTAATCTCAAATTACTAAAAAGTTAATAATAAATATTCCCTGGGTGCAACATGCATTTTCCCCGATATCACATAACAAAATTAAGAAGCTTAACTTCTACGGAAGGACAAAAGAGGGCAAAAGGAGTAATTGATAAAACTGAAAGTGTTCCAAAAGGACAGTTTATTCTCACCAAGTAGCAGTAACCAACGCGTAAACAAAGAATGATACAAATTTTGCATAAAGCCGAATGGAAAAAGACTTTAAATGCCATTTTCTAGTACAACGCTATCTGTAATCGATGACAAGCAGCGATAACAAATCAACAATATTTCTAAATCTTAGCCTTATTATAGATAAATATATTATCAGCTTGCAAACTAATTTGCTAAAAGTTTTTGAATTCTAGCAGTTAATATCAGATCGCAGCAAAAGCGTAAGCTTCAAAAGCTCACGCAGAAAGACGCAGTAAAAAATAATAATAAAAAACACATCGAGAAAAAAATGTTCTATTTAAAAAAAAATAAAAATGTAAAAATTCTAATCTTCAAACATTTGTGAGATTTACCTCGAATTTTCCTAAATGCTTCTTTTTATAATCAGAGTTGCTACTGTTCTAATTTCAATTTTTTTAAATTCCCAGACTAGTTTTTTTTTTATATAACAAAATTCAGAAAATTTTCGCAATTTCGAGCTTTGTGAGGTCGTTTTTAAATTTAATACCTTTTCCAGGTTTCCAGGCTCCATAGCAACCCTGATAACAGAAACCTCCTGCATTTTGATGCCTACAGTATTTTTATTCTAACTACAAGAATATCATTTTGGTAATTTTTTACTTTTTCTACTCACTGGATACACTTAGGTAGACGAATAGTTTAGGTAGATTAACTTAAAAATCTATGTTTGCAGGTGACTAGAGTCATAGTTTAACAAAATATGCAAGCGTTAGATCTTGCCACATGCATTTTTTTTGGATTAAACTTAAACTAAAACTCTTTTACTTAATTTTTTTAATTAATGAAGGACTTGATTTTAGTTTTTAAGCAACAAACTGTGGAAAAATCGTTATTGTCTTTGTTAGCAAGTTGACTTTATTAAAATGCAAGCTTTTCATTTTTAATTACTGCAAAATTTCGAAACTGTTTCAAAAATAATACAGCAGGCAAAACTATTTTCGTGTGTTGCATGAACATTTTGAAAATTACAAAAGAATACTAATCTTTTCAAAATCCAGAAGTAAATTCCCTTTTTATCCAAAAACTAAAAAAAATGACTCTTTAAAAAACTTAAAAAAAAACTTCTTTATTTCTACATTAAGGTAGAACATTTTTTTTCGTCCAGAAACTAAAAAAACGCTTTGATTCCAATCGTTCTAGAAATGACAAAAAATACTATTCTGTTTAAAATACAGAATAAAATTTTCTTTTCGTCCGAAAACTAAAAAAAATAACTTTAGAAAACGCAACAAAAAAACTTCTTGATTTCTAAATTAGAAAGAAAATTTTCTTTTCGTCCAGAAACTGAAAAAAGAACTTTTTGATTTCAATCCTTTTTGAAAATGATCTTTCCAAATCGGAAAGAGAATTTTTTACACGTGTAAAAACAAAAAAAAAACTTTATTTTTAATCGCTTTGAAAATAAAAAAGAACAAGTTTTTCAAAATAAAAAAATTCTTTTTGTCCATAAAGTAAAAGAAGAATGACTCCTTAATTTTAATGACTTCAGAAACTAAAACAACAAGATTAGAAATGACAAAAGAATACTGTTCTGTTCAAAATCCAGAGTAAAATTTTCTTTTGCTCTGAAAACTAAAACAGAATAACTTCAAAAACGCAACAAAAAAACTTCTTGATTTCTAAATCAGAAAGAAAATTTTCTTTTCGTCCAGAAACTAAAAAAGAACTCTTTGATTCCTTTTGAAAATGATCTTTCCAAATCGGAAAAAGAATTTTTTTACACGTGTAAAAACAAAAAAAAAATACTTAATTTTTAATCTCTTTGAAAATAACAAAAGAATAAGTTTGTCAAAATAAAAAAATCTTTTTGTCCATAGAGTAAAAGAATGACTCCTTAATTTTAATGACTTTGAAAACTACGACACCAATCTTGACAAATCTGAAAGAGGATTTTCAGATCGGTAAAATAATAAAAATAAGTCTATCTTTTAGAGATTCAAACCATATTTGGAATTACTTTCGAAAGTAATTGTGAAAACTTGTGTCTCTAATATAGCAATGAAATGTTAATATGCAAAATAAAAACCGAACACCGACGGTTACAAAAAAATAAAATAACATAAATTCTTTTAATCCGATTAACGGAAAGTCAAGTTAAACCTTTGCTACTTACAAAACACAAATGACAGTGAAGCAACTACGGCTTTAGACAGAATCACAATCACCAGAGGACTACGTGCAAAAGGCAAGTGCATACGGTAAACACGTTGCAGTAAACTTGACACGATGATTCATTAAAAACGAGCAGGTATCAGCGTGAGGTATAATATAACTGCGAGTTTTTAACTCAAACGTAGAAGATGAAATTACCTTTGAGGGTCATGAACTCGGCCTCGTACTTCTTTAGCTTTTTCAGCGTTATCGAACATGCGAGCTTCATCACGTAACGCGAGACTTCTTCATTACGACAGCGTTTGGGCAGATGCACTCGGAAGTATTTCAAAATGCTCTCAAAGTCGAGCTGGAGAAGTTCTTTTTTACATAACTGAAAGCAAAAACAAATAGAGTCGTGAAAAAGTGATTTTTAATTACTTATCCATCGTATTATGGATTTAATATATATTAAATTTAACCAGAGTGACTAAGGTGTATAATTTGGATTAAATTCCCTGAGAATATGAGGTTTGTTTCTCAATTTACCCTACTTGCCAATTTTTATTTTTATGCATTTTTGAAGCTCACGTGATTATAACGTTTTTACAACACGACTCAATTTTTTCTAAAATAGTTCAAAGCCCATCAAATTTTGTTCCAAGTTCACATTTTAGCAAAATTCTAGAATTTTAGCAAAATAGAAATTTACCATCAGAATGGAGCGTCCGGATCGAAAAACCTGCTGAGTGCTCGAAAACGCGTAAAAGTATTGTCTACACGTCTGAGTTTATGAAAATTTTAAAAATCAAAATTTTAATTTTTTAAAAATATAGTCTTGTAGAGAATAATGAGACGGAACTTTTATCTATTTGCCGTTTTTTCGACCGGTGATTATTTTTAATAATAAAAATTAAAAACTAAGCAAATTTTACCCCCAAATTCAATAAGTTTTTAAAACATAAATGATCGTAAGTTGGCCAATTGTTGTTTAAATTATTTGAAATTTGATATAAATATAAGGTATAGTCCAATGATGCCTTCAAAATAATAAAAAAGCTGAAATTCGCTTATTGTTTAATAATACTTAAATGCAAATTAAGGCCGGTCGGTAACCATGTTTTTTTAGTTTCGCCGACAAAAAGTATCGAGGGAAGTTCATAGTTGAACATAATCGAAATAACGAACTGTTATTTATATAGTTCCTTACTAAAATGCTTTTATTAATATTATTTCGAAGTACTTCGCATATACTCGAGAAACGCGGTCTATATAGGACGCTAGTAATATTTAATAAATACAAATAGTTAAGTTTTACTTTACTTCATAGGTGCAATTTTTTTCATTATATTCTTTTTCGCCAAAAAAATAATAAAAAGTTGAAAACTGTATTCTTTAAAATTCAATAACTTTCAAAGTTTACATGTCAACTGAGCCAAAATCGATTGCAAGTCTGAAGAATTTTACAGAAATATGAATTAGTATTGTTTTTAATAATATTTTTTGCTTTAATCATGCTGCAAAATATTTTAAAGAAACATTTTCATACTAATAGTTATTTCAGTTATGTCCGGTTGATGACGTCACATATTAAGATGAAAATGAGAAAGTCAAAAAATAAAAAATATACAACGATAGATCTTGAAAAAACAAAGTGAGGTCCCATTTACGATTTTTCCAAATTATTCATATTTTTTAAGATAAAAATTAAAAACTCTTTCTTGTCGCCGAAAAATCAATGTTTTTCAATTATTTATAAATTGTTGTTCTCTTAATTTTCAACGGAATGACTTTTAATCGGTGTCATTTTAATTGGGACACTTGAGCAATGCATACAAGCTTGATAAACTTATAAATGTTGAATTAGAAGTTAATAATATTTTAATGAAAAATAAAAATCATGTTTTCTCTCTTTTTATTCTACAACTTAGATAATTTTTATAAATGTTTACAATACGGATCGAATAAGCATTAGTACGATAAAATATTTGACAAACTTCATTATTCATTCACATTCACACACAAATTATTTTTTACAATCAAAGATTTTTATTTTTTCATTGTTTTCAAAATATGTAATTAGTTCTGCACTTTTCCTGTTTACAACTAATATATAACATGGCACAATTCCCCAT
>JBAGKK010507568.1:0-13799 GCA_037177015.1 Euceroptres primus | reverse complement strand
AATTATGGTAAATTGTCCGACATTATGGTAAAATTGTCCTAAATTATGATAAAATGTCCTAAATTATGGTAAAATTGTCCTAAATTATGGTAAAAATGTCCTCAATTATGGCAAAATTGTCCTAAATTATGGTAAATTGTCCGACATTATGGTAAAATTGTCCTAAATTATGATAAAATGTCCTAAATTATGGTAAAATTGCCCGACATTGTAGTACCATTGTCCTACGTAAGTAAAATTCTAAACACACTCTACAACAATGTTTCTACAATCATAGTAACGATTCGAATCATTCAAACAATGGATCGTCACGCTATAGGAAAAATTGTCCTAAACAATCGTTATACAATTTCGAACCCAATATAAAATTTGAAAGTCCATCAATTATAGAATTCTACAAAGATTTTAAAAGCCTACAAATTATCGATTCATTCAAATCTTGGAAAAGGGCATTATATATCTTTTGTACAAAACGTATGTGAGAATAATTGCCATTGTTCTGATGAATGTATCGTTCTTCAGAAGAACGGTACAACTTCTTCTTGATTTACGAACATCGAATGTACTCTGGTGTAGCTTCAGCCGGTTAATTTGGAATGTGGCGACAAAGGACCGTATTTCGAGATCCTTAAGAACTTGGAGAGCAATTCAGGATCTACCCTCCCTCTTTTTCACCCTCTCAGAATCACTACCCCTCCCCCTTTTCTCCCTTCGTCCTAATGAGAGCAGACGTGGCCTTTTCACGAAGTGCAATCCACCGTAACGTGCTTCTTATTCCATCGCGGTTCCAACATTTGTCGGTTCTCAGCTTACTGCTACGAATTTACTGACACATTTGAACGTTCCCGCGTAGATGATGCATTCGAGAAATGAGAAATCGAAATATATATATATATATATATATGTATGTGTGTGTGTGTGTGTGTGACCAATAAAATTTATTGCAGCCTTTGAAATTTGTGAACTAATGTTAACTTCAAACCAATTTAATTTAAATTAATTAGAAAATGTCTATAATACAATTTTTTTCATAATAGACGAGACTCGACTTGTTCAGAAAATCGAAGTCTGCACTTAAACATTTCCCAATGGTTAAAGGTGTCCGAAAGCATTGGGTGCCGTTTCTCAAAGAAAGGCAATGTAATCTGCAATAAATCTTGGCTTGTCAAGCCAATGTAAGAGTCAACGTCGTAGAATATGTTTTCGCAGAATTATACGTTGCAATAGCCGCGATAAAAATTTCCATAACCCATAAAACGCGTTTCTAACGTCATGAAAAATTGAATCGCAATCGTATATGTTTTGGGAAAAATTGTCGATGACGTTTATGGCGAATTGCTGGATCTTTTTTTAGAGAAAGATGTCTCTTTGTGTGTGTGGATTCATCCGTTGTAAATGTCGTTGGGGAATCCGGTTGGCAAATCGATGTCGAGAGCAATGAATCTTTCATTGAAAAATGAAGAAGCCTCTTTCCTCCTTTCTCTTTTATTTCACTCTCGCGCACGAGTAAATCCGCATATGTGAAATCACTGGACGCGAATTCACTAATCTGCGATGAAACGATACAAACGATAGAGGACAAGCTAAACGATGCTATTAACGACTAATGGACCTGAAATTAACGTGTCGGGCATCCCCAATTCGATTCATGTCAATCGCCGATAAATTAACTTAATTTACCCACTAAACGAATTAAATACATTTTTTCTGATTCAATTTTTTATTCAATAGATTGATTTAGGTTGAATTATTTTTACATGGACGGATAGAGCATGAAAAACCGAACAAATTTTTCTAATTTAAACATTTTCTGGGGTAAGTAGTTTGAAACTGCGCGCGTTTGAAACTGGCCAATCAGAAAATTGCTTCTTCAGGGGCGCGCAGTAGGGCAAAAAAAGCGTCTGTGGATAAATAAATTTTCAGACTATCATTTTCAGACTACTATCCGATTTGGACGATTTTTAAAAAAAATTAAAGTGTATTAAATTTCGCATCTTTACAACGGAGGAAATTTTTGAAAAATTTTCTAAAAAATTTTTTATTTATTAAACAAAATGAGAAAAATTTTTATTTAATGAACAAAAAGAAAAAATTTTTTTTGACTTTTCAAGACTGCCAGTCAGTCAAAAAAATTTTTAGGTTGCCGAAAATGGTCCACGTCGAGGCAAAAACTTGGTAACAATGATATCCAGCAGTATTAATTTCTAAAAAGAAAAATTAAAATTGTTATAAACAAATTAGTGAACGAAAGGTATTGTTATAAACAAATTAGTGAACGAAAGATATAACTTCTTTATTTGCCACATTTAGATAAACTAATCCGAAATTCTCAGAAGAAAATGTAAATAAAATAGTGTTAATTTAAAATTAGCAGACGTTAAACATTAATTCCAAATTGTTTATAAAAATTTAATAAACAAATACGAAATTAAGGGCATTTTTTATTAGATAGATTTAGCTTTTTCGGCAGAATTAGTTATAAATATTTCACCAATGACCTTCTGCTGTGATAGTTTGCACTGCAACAACAATCGTGTATTATTTAAACAAATTTAATAAACAAATGCATCGTTTGGCCACTTTTGATTAGATAGACTTTGTTTTTACAACAGAATCAATAACTAGTATGTTGCTACTGTGTCTTACTGGTTTACTTTACTCTTAGGCATCAATTTTTTATTGCTTAAACAAATTTAAATTTGTTTAAACAAATTGAAATTCAAACAAATTTTAACAATTTAATTATTTGAGCATTTTTTAATGTAGAAATTTTGTTTTGCAACATAATCAGCTACAAACATCTCACAGATAGTCTATTGCTATAATAATTCGCAGTTAAACAATAATTGGAAATTATTTAAGCAAATTTAATAAACAAATGCATTTCTTGGCTGTCTTGCAATAAATTAGTTTCGTTTTTTTTTTTTAACAGAATCTACTATAGATATTTCACCAATGGCCTTTTGCTATGATAATTTGCAGTTGGACATTTTTGTATATTGTTTAAACAAATTCAATAAACAAAGGTACTTTTTGGCAATTTTTCAATAGAGAAGCTTCGTTTTTTCAGCAGAATCAATAACTAGTATGTTGCCAATTTCACCAATGACCTTTTGTTGTGATAATTTGCAGTTGGACACTTTTGATAATTGTTTAAACAAATTCAATAAACAAAGGTACTTTTTGGCAATTTTTCAATAGATAAGCTTCGTTTTTTCAGCAGAATCAATAACTAATATGTTGCCAATTTCACAAATCGCCTTTTGCTATGATAATTTGCAGTTGGACAATATTGATATTGTTTAAACAAATTTAATACACAAAGGTATTGTTTGTGTATTAAAAAAATACAAAAAGGCACTTTTTCAATAGATAAGCTTCTTTTTGTTTAGTATAATCAATAACTAGTATGTTGGCAATGTGTCTTGCTGTTTAACTTTACACTTAGGCATAAATTGTTTATTGTTTAAACAAAATTATTTAACAAATTAATTATTTGAGCATTTTTCAATACAGAAATTTTGTTTTTTTAGCAGAATCTACTATCAACATCTCAGAGATAATCCATTGCTACGATGATTCGCAGTTAAACAATAATTATATATTATTTAAACAAATTTAATGAACAAATATATAGCTTGGCTGTTTTTCAATAAATTAGTTTCATTTTTTGAGCAGAATCTACTACAAATATGTCACCGATGGCCTTTTGCAATGACAATTTGCAGTTAGACAATATCGTATATTGTTTAAACAAATTTAATACACAAAGGTATTGTTTGGCAATTTTTCATTAGATAAGCTTCGTTTTTTTTTTAGTATAATCATTAAATAGTATGTTTCCAATGTACCTTGCTGTTTTACTTTACACTTAGGCATCAATTGTTTATTGTTTAAACAAATTTAGTTAACAAATCAATTAGTTGCGCATTTTTCAATATAGAAATTTTGTTTTTACAGCAGAATCAACTACAAACATCTCAGAGATAGTCCATTGCTATGATGATTCGCAGTTAAAGAATAATTGTACATTACTTAAACAAATTTAATAAACAAATGCATTGCTTGGCTGCCTTTCTATAAATTAGTTTTTTTTTACAGAATCAACTATAAATATTTCACCAATGGCCGTTTGCTATGACAATTTGCAGTTGGACGATATTGTATACTGAGTGTTAAAAACCAAACACTATTGTTATGATGATTCGCAGTTAAACAATAATTGTTGAAGCAAACGAAGTTTATCTATTAAAAAATTGCCAAACAATACATTTGTTTATCAAATTTGTTTAAATAATACACGATTGTTGTTGCAATGCAAACTGTCACAGCAAAAGGTTATTGGTGAAATATTTATAGCTAATTTTGCTGAAAAAGGTAATTCTGTTTAATTAAAAATGCCATAATTTCATATTTACTTATTAAATTGTTATAAACAATCAGGAATTGATGTTTACTGTCTTTTAATTTAAAGTTAACATTATTTTATTTCCATTTTCTGAAAATTTTGGTTTAGTGAATTCAAAAGTGTCAAATAAAGAAGATATAACTTTCGTTCACTAATTTGTTTACAACAATTTCAATATTTGTTTGTATAAATTAATACTGCTGGACATCATTTTTAATGAGTTTTTGCCTCGGCATGGACCATTTTCGCTAAAATAAAATTTTTTTGACTAAATGGTAGTCTTGAAAAGTCAAAAAAAGGTTTTTCCTCTACACATGCATGCAAAACCCTCGTTTGGTCATTGTTTACAGACATCCAAAATGGCCATTTGCGCACTGCATTGCTGAGCAGTGGCCAAAATGTTTTATTTACTGGTGGCGGTGTGCAAAATAATTTTGGTCACCAGTCATCGGTGAGCAAAATATTTTGCTACTATTTGCTACTACTAACGCCATCTAGTGCTGGGCCTCTTGTATGGAAATATACTATTTTTTCATTTTATTTATTAAATAAAAAATTTTTGAGGAAATTTTTCAAAAATATCCTCCCTTGTAACGATGCGGAAATTAATACACTTTAATTTTTTGAAAAACCGTCCAAATCGGATGAGTAGTTTATTCTGAAAATTGATTTGTCCACAGGCGCTTTTTTCGCCCTACTGCGAGGCGACACGTGCAATTTAGTGTCCCCAATAATAATTTTCGTCGATTGTGTGAAATTCTTTCAGTTTTTCGTGCTGTCTGCAAAAATATACTTTCTAAATCAGAATTGATGTGAAAAAGATTCCAGTATTATTATCTGTAGAAAAGAAAGAACGCAGATAAAAAATTAGCAACGGAAAATGATTGTTCCACGTCTGTGAAACCACAAGAGAGATTCACTCCTTCGCATTATAACGAAGGAGGGCGAGCATCGTTATCTCGAAAACTCTAAAAGTGCTTGAAACTCGGTGGTAATCTGACCGGAAACATTCTTGGTTTGCCGGACGTATAACTCGATGTCCGCAGGACCTCCGAATCCTTTTTTTCTCCAGTTTCATATTTTCTACGCGTCTTTTTCTTTCTCCTTTTTATCTCAATTATATATTTCAAAAAAATCTCCTCTTTATCTCAATTATATATTCCAAAAAAATTAAGCAGAAAAAAATTGTTTTCATTCAAAAAATTTTTAAAGCCCGTGTTTTAGATTGTTTTACAATTGATCGACTTCCTCGCAATCAGTAGTCTCTTCCTCTTTGAATCAACCTAGAGAAATCAGTTGAATTCGAAAGGACGTTTTAGCAATTGAAATTTTCACTTGCTAAAGCTCTTCGGAATCGGTCTTGAAAATTCAAGGAGAGGACCATTTTCCTTGCCCTCATCCATATTTAAACATTAATTGTCTCCCATCGATCCTCCCTCCTTTTTTACCTCCCAGTCCACCTCATCTTATTATTTAGACTCACGATTTCATAATCTGAATTTGTATTGTACTTTAATTATTAATTAATAACAATAATGAATTAATATTATATATTAATATTAATTATACTTTATTAAGTAATATTAATTATACTTTATTAAGTAATATTAATTATACTTTATTAAGTAATATTAATATCATACTTTAAACGGATTTTTAAATAAATATAAATTTTGGAAGATAAATTCTGATGTTTGCTCATTGCATGGGATGACTCTTTAAGATATGTAAATTCCTGGTTAAGAAAAAAGAAAATAAGAAGCTAAAAGTAGATTTAAAAGTGATAAATTTGGAAGCGTCATTAGGACTAAAATATTTTTAATAGACCCTCGTCTCTTTTTGAAAGGCCCTTCTCTCGTTTCATTAGGGAAAAAGCCACCCCTACGGGATCGTCACATCCCCAAAACCGCTGGCTTTTCACGCGATGACAAATCCGAACAATTAACAGTTTGAGTACAATGCACGTTTTATTCAGGCAGAAACCTGAAGTTTCCCTACGCACTATAATATTGAGCTTTACTAACTGTAGATATACTATAATATATAGATATATATGCTATATACTATATATTTTGCAGGGTGACATCTCTCCTTCTCTCCTCGAATAACAGTTCAATTCAGGGTTGAATCGCAGCTGTCGGTCGACACGTTGCTGTTAATACGCCATTATTTCCCGTTTCCTAAGCCTCGAACACTGCATATGCAACTCAGGTGGCCCACAACGGAATATACACTACCTAAAGACGCGCATGCGCCCCAGTGAGGACGCAACTGCTCGTCATATGCTCAATCTCGTCATATCCATTGGCGTAGGGCGTAGGCAAATCCGATAAAAAAGTTTCCTCCCAATTTTACAAAACATTAGTCTAAAGAACATTAGTTTACTTAAAATTCGATTTCATTTTCAGTCTGAATTATTAAAGTCAAATGAAATTGGTATCTTAATTTAATCCACTTTATCCATTCGGTTTTTATTGATAAAAAGCATATCGACAATTGTAACATAAATTGATCTCCTTCGTATTGTCGTAAAAGCAGAGAATCTTGCTGGAGCGATTTCCTCATTTATTTTATACGTCGAGTCGGAAAATCTAGAGAAGAGGGGGGCACAGTAAAGAGACTTAGAGAAAGGGTTGAGAAGAGAGTAGCGAGAGAAGATTGAGTAGCGACCCTGGGGGGTAAAAAGGGTGGCAATAAAATCCTTTCTCAGGAACTAATCGGGTTACCAGTTTCCCATGTTCTTATCATCCGGAGGTCCTGACTTTAAAATTCTAAATAGTACCTATTCAAACTTGAAATATAAATTTTAGTTTTAGAGGACAAGATCCACCCCGAAACGTGACCAGTTACTTGAGGATAAGATATTGGACACAAAGGGGTACCTGAGAAACAATCCTCATTATTTCTACCCCAACCGGTTTTGGGACTAAGCCTGTTAAACTCCCTTTCACACTTTCGTAAAGTAATATTAAAAAAGGAAACGAATTTCATAAATAAATAAAAGGCGTTTGTTTAATTAACACAGAAAATAAATATACTTTATTGTAAGTGAGAATTTCTGATATGGATGTCGTAGGAGAGAAGTTACACTCACTCAGTTGTAAAGTTGGAATAAGTACGAATTTCCAGGGATTATAGGAGGGGAAATGTCATAGTTAAAGGGTGATGCAGTGCGGGACGGTGCTCGCGGGAAAAAAAAGGTAATAGGAACGCTCTCGTGCAACAAGTGCACCGAGTCGATTTAACCCGAGATTCCTTTGACCTCGAACCGCCGAGAATTACGCTTACGCCTCGGTTAATCCGGCCGAATACTGCCAGTTAACTGAAAGAAATATCCATTATCCACCCTCTTCTCTTCATTGTTGTTTCCAATAAAGAGATCCACCAGCAATTTAAAAAAATACCCACATACAATTTGAAACTATTTTTTTTCCAGAATCAGGACCGAACCGACTCAGTGCTGAGAGGACAACCAACCAAGGATGCCAAAAGTTTTTCTCCACTTCATTTCGCTGTAAAAATTTTTGCTCAATCTCGACTCCATGGAGCAAAATATTCCAATTTCCAACACGACCCTTATACTAATTGAGAGGAAAATCAACGAGACTTGAAAAATTTTTCTACTTCATTTCGCTGTAATACTTATAATTTATTGTTGCTCAATTTCGTCTCCATGGAACGAAATATATTCCAAGGAAGGAATTTGCAACAGGAAAAGACACGTAAAAATCAGGTGCAATTAAACCCGAGGAGAAATCTATGTAAGCGAGACATGTGTAACATGCAAGTGTGTCGCGCATGCAATTATAAATAATTGTGTATCCAACGTTGGAAAGACGCCTTCGGTTAAAAGTAATTAATCCCGGGTGTGCATTATTCAATCGAAAGTTGCATCACCACGACCATGTCCATTAATTAATTGCCATTGTGAATAATCCAGAGAGAGCGGCTGAGAGGGGGGAGATAAGGGAGAAGCAATCTCCATTTCTCTTTTCTCTCGCTATAGTCTTCTCTTTTTCAAACATATACACAGAAATTCACACCCACACAGAAAAATTTACACCCAGTCAGAGAAATTTACACATGCAAAGAAATTTACACACATACAGAGAAATGTACACCCATGCACAGAAACTTACACCCGTACACACAGAAATTTACACCCATACACAGAAACTTACACCTATACACAGAAATTTACACCCATACACGGAAATTTACACCGATATACAGAAATTCACAACATTCAGAGAAATTTGCACACATACACCCATACACAGAAATTTACACCCATATACAGAAATTCACACACATTCAGAGAAATTTGCTCACATACACGAATATATAGTCAACTCCTCCAAGCCTCTCTCCCGTCCATTAGAATATTAATGCGAATTGATGCACACGTGTCATTACCGTAATGAGTCGTTGGACCTGTCCGCGAACGTGCACAGGTAGATAGTAACTGCCGTACACTCACAGCAATCACGAAATTGCTCGTGTCTCTCCGAATTTTAAGTACCGCCTAAAACATTACTGTTGATGTTAATTCCAGTCTCTTTCTCGGAAACGAGAGGTTAATTACAGCAAGAGTGTTTTAATTAGGAAATAAATAAGGCTAGATCTATTTTAAGAAAATGGAGCTAAATTAGTAAATTGAATGTATGTAACATTGCATTTATTAGTTAGAGAAATTAAGCTATTTCAAATTTAGGAAAACAGATCTTATGGAAAATTGAATTATTAACTAGGAAATAAAAGAGTTGGACAGCACAGTGCAGCAGAAGCTACAGAAGCGGCAGAAGGTGCAGAAGATGCAGAAGGTGTAGAAGTTACAGAAGGTGCAAAAGTTACACAAGGTGCAGAAACTGCAGAAGGTGCAGAAGATGCAGAAGGTGCAGAAGATGCAGAAGGTGCAGAAGTTAAAGAAGGTGCATAAAACTGCAGAAGGTGCAGAAGTAACACAAGGTGCAGAAGTTACACAAGGTGCAGAAGTTACACAAGGTGCAGAAGTTACACAAGGTGCAGAAACTGCAGAAGGTGCAGAAGGTGCAGAAGTTACAGAAGGTGCAAAAACCGCAGAAGGTGCAGAAGTTACAGAAGGTGCAGAAACTGCAGAAGGTACAGAAGTTACAGAAAGTGCAGAAATTAAAGAAGGTGCAGAAGATGCAGAAGGTGCAGAAGTTAAAGAAGGTGCATAAAACTGCAGAAGGTGCAGAAGTAACACAAGGTGCAGAAGTTACACAAGGTGCAGAAGTTACACAAGGTGCAGAAACTGCAGAAGGTGCAGAAGTTACAGAAGGTGCAAAAACCGCAGAAGGTGCAGAAGTTACAGAAGGTGCAGAAACTGCAGAAGGTACAGAAGTTACAGAAAGTGCAGAAATTAAAGAAGGTGCAGAAGATGCAGAAGTTAAAGAAGGTGCATAAAACTGCAGAAGGTGCAGAAGTAACACAAGGTGCAGAAGTTACACAAGGTGCAGAAGTTACACAAGGTGCAGAAGTTACACAAGGTGCAAAAACTGCAGAAGGTCCAGAAGCTGCAGAAGGTGCAGAAGGTGCAGAAGTTAAAAAAGGTGCAAAAACTACAGAAGGTGCAGAAGTTACACAAGGTGCAGAAACTGCAGAAGGTGCAGAAGCTGCAGAAGTTAAAGAAGGTGCAAAAACTGCAAAAGGTGCAGAAGTTACAGAAGGTGCAGAAACTGCAGAAGGTGCAGAAGTTACACAAGGTGCAGAAACTGCAGAAGGTGCAGAAGATGCAGAAGGTGCAGAAGTTAAAGAAGGTGCATAAAACTGCAGAAGGTGCAGAAGTAACACAAGGTGCAGAAGTTACACAAGGTGCAGAAGTTACACAAGGTGCAGAAACTGCAGAAGGTGTAGAAGGTGCAGAAGTTACAGAAGGTGCAAAAACTGCAGAAGGTGCAGAAGTTACAGAAGGTGCAGAAACTGCAGAAGGTACAGAAGTTACAGAAAGTGCAGAAACTGCAGAAGGTACAGAAGATCCAGAAGGTGCAGAAGTTACAGAAGGTGCAAAAACTGCAGAAGGTCCAGAAGCTGCAGAAGGTGCAGAAGGTGCAGAAGTTAAAAAAAGTGCAAAAACTACAGAAGGTGCAGAAGTTATACAAGGTGCAGAAACTGCAGAAGGTGCAGAAGCTGCAGAAGGTGCAGAAGCTGCAGAAGGTGCAGAAGTTAAAGAAGGTGCGAAAACTGCAAAAGGTGCAGAAGTTACAGAAGGTGCAGAAACTGCAGAAGGTACAGAAGTTACAAAAGGTGCAGAAGTTACAGAAGGTGCAGAAACTGCAGAAGGTGCAAAAGATGCAGAAGTTACAGAAGGTGCAGAAGCTACAGAAGATGTAGAAGCTGCAGAAATTGCATAAGGTGCAGAAGCTGCAGAAACTGCGGAAGGTACAGAAAGTGTAGAAGCTGTAGAAAGTGTAGACGTTGCAGAAGGTGATAAGCTGCAGAAGGTGTAAAAGCTGCAGAAGCTTTTAAGTGCACGAGATGAGCTAAACTAAAGTAATTTAGCTTTTGTAATCTACCCAACATTTGGCTATATTTTCCATTATGGTTCATTAATATTTCCATAGAAGCCGCTGAATCCCTTAATCGATTAACCAGAAGCAGGTAAAGTAGATCGTCCACTAAAGTGTTTACTATCAGATAATATAACGGAATTATCTTCAGAAACAATTTCTAAACCTTTTTGGCAGTTTTGGCTGTAGTTATAGTGTTTGAATGACGATGGACTTTTGTTTGGAATGTGGTAACCCGGTTTTGATGCATTTTGTGCCGAGGGGTTAACGAGGAAACAGAGACCTGAGTCGTATTCACATGTTAACTCAACGGGAATCTCATTGGAACGTTAACAAAGTTACCGACCTCCATAATCGGCAATAGTCTCACGCAAAACGCACGTCATCGCACGTAACGACCGATTACACGTGGAGAGCATCATCTTCAGTGAAGAGAATGGTGACGTGGCACTGTTACGCCTAACCACGGTGGATCGTTATTAAATTATACGCAAGCCCATAACCGAATAATCATTACGTCCCGCTAACGAGGCGCAAGCGTTTAAACGGCCCAGTGTGTATAACCAATATGCTATAACGCTCGATTGATGATGAAATCGCTTTACGATTGTGTCCATGAATTCGATTCTACCAATTCAATTAAATACGCTAACTCAAAATAATGCGGATATACGATAAATTTGCACCCATACTTTCCATTCGTTGTTGTTTTAATTGACCATGCTATTATTGACTCACGATTAAGTCCTCGGTTTTGAAAGTCTATTAAATTTTATTAGACATTTAGTATTTATTACTCACGTTAATATATGCTGTTGCTAAATTATTATGCGACTCACCTGAAACAGAAGAAATATTTCTATTAGTCAGAATATTGATACATCGAAATAATACAACTTTTAATAATTTTATAAAATATTTAAGAGCCTTGAGGGGGAAGTTTTAAAATCTTTTTATAGCGAGTTTCGCGCCATTTATTAAAGATTATTTAAGAGGAATTGACATTTTTATGATGGCCTTAAAATATTTTTTACTGCTTCATTTTGCCTTAAGATATTTGCAATCTGATAATGGAAGGGGAAAATATCGAGCCCTGAGATTAGATTCTATATACCGGTTTTGAATTTGAAATTCTTTTCTCCTCTTTCAGCTTGGATAAATAGAAACAGGTATCTTAGGGAGACTTATGCAAACAGAGAAGATAAAATCAGGAAATTATGAGTCATTGAAAGCCCTCATCACGGGTAAAAATTCAATAACGTTTAAAATAATCTTTACATTGGAAAAACACAATTTAAAAATTAGGAAAGCTGCCAGGATTTCTTAAAGATTATTGGATAACCCTTTATTGTGGAAACGATTTTCTCCCAGGTGGAGAAAAGGGAAATCGATCTTGTCATCGGATATCGAAATTTATCTATACCAGGGAATTCCTCGAATGTGGAGTAAACGACACGAGTCCCGTGAGGCACGTCATTGCATTCTAGTACAACTTGGTGAAAGATACACGTAGAATGCATGTTTATACATCGAGAGGAGGTCGCTCTGAAAATCCGAGGATCATCGGTCCAACAGAGAAATCAATGAGTTTCTACCGGATTTCCTTCAAGGAGATTAATCTCCCTGTAACGAATTCCAACCTAAAAAATCTCACCAACAAATGCATCAGATTAACTCAACAAAACTTACACATATAACAATTTAAAACTATTTTGTTCAGCAATCAGGACTGAAGCGACTCAGTGCTGAGAGAACAACCAACCAAGGATACCTTAAAAGTATTTTGCTACTTCATTTCGCTGTAAAATTTTTTTCTCAATTTCGAAACCATGGAGCAAAGTATTCCAAAGGAGAAATTTACAACATTAACTGAGAGGACAATAAAGCTTAGAAACTTTTTGCTACTTCATTTCGCTGGAAATTGTTTGCTCAATTTCGAATCTACTGAGAATAATATTTCCTTCTAATGCTTAGAAATTTCCAATACGACCCTACTAACTGAGAGAAGTTTAGAAGTTTTTTAAACTTAGAAGTTTTTTGCTACTTCATTTCGCTGTAAAAATTTTTACTCAATTCCGCATCTGATAAAAATATTTTCTTCTGATGCTTAGAAATTTCCAACACGACCCTACTAACTGAGAGGACAATCAAGCTTAGAAGTTTTTTGCTACTTCATTTCGCTGTAAAAATTTTACTCAATTCCGAATCTGAGAAAAATATTTCCTTCAAATGCTTAGAAATTTTCAACACGACCCTACTAACTGAGAGAAAATCAAGCTTGGAAGTTTTTTACTACTTCATTTCGCTGTAAAAATTTTTACTCAATTTCGAATCTACTGAGAAAAATATTTCCTTCTAATGATCTAATGTTTAGAAATTTCCAAGACGACCCTACTAACTGAGAGGACAATCAAGCTTGGAAGTTTTTTACTACTTCATTTCGCTATAAATATTTTTGCTCAATTTCGAATCTACTGAGAAAAATATTTCCTTCTGATGATCTAATGCTTAGAAATTTCCAACACGACTCTACTAACTGAAAGAACAATCAAGCTTAGAATTTTTTTGCTACTTCATTTCGCTGTAAAAATTTTTACTCAATTCCGAATCTGAGAAAAATATTTCCTTATAATGCTTCGAAATTTCCAACACGACCCTACTAACTGAGAGAAAATCAAGCTTAGAAGTTTTTTGCTACTTTATTTCGCAGTAAAAAATTTTACTCAATTCCGAATCTGGGAAAAATATTTCTTTCTAATGCTTAGAAATTTTCACGACCCTACTAACTGAGAGAAAATCAAACTTGGAAGTTTTTTACTACTTCATTTCGCTGTAAAAATTTTTGCTCAATTTCGAATCTA
>JBAGKK010507557.1:0-14229 GCA_037177015.1 Euceroptres primus | reverse complement strand
CAGCACCTCGATATAGGCGAAAATGTAGTTAGCTATATATATCGGCCGTCCCCACCACTGACCCATGCCGTATCTAGGACCTAATATCTTTGGTTCAACTTGTATTTGAGAGGAGCAACCATTTTGCCGAGAACTGCAGGAAACTGAATGTAGATGGCAGGACGTGGCTTAACAAGTAATTTTAAAACTGTGCAGTTTTCTTTATTATTTACAGTAATTAAGATAATTGAATTTTGTTTAAGATTAAATTTACAATTCGTAGTTACTTTATTATAATTATTTGATCAATTGTTATCAACGTATAATTATTAGTTATTTTAAATATTTTTCTTCAAAATTAAACACAATCACTGCAACTCGCTGAACAAAGATGTTTGATAAAAAGTCCTTTCACAGGAGCCTACAAATAAAATAATACCAAGTTCTTAGAAAAAAAGATTTATTTTCCCAGAAAATGACTGTAACAATTTACCAGAAATGTAATATTTAATGAAATAATATTACTAAATAAAATGTAATTATAAATTATAATAATATTAATATTAATAAATTTAATATTTACAATATTATTTTTTTAAGCAATTTATTTTAGGAGAATTTAAAAGGTTTGTAAATAATAATAAATATAGCTAAATAAGGTTTAACTTTCAAGAAATCATCAGAGAAATAATTATACAAATTTTATTACTAATTTTCGTTTTTAAAATCTTTTTTTTCAGTATTTCTATTTATAAATTTCTGTATTTTGAATTAAAAAATCCTGTTTCTTAATTATGCGATATATTAAGTTCCTATTGCTTTTCATATCATAAACTTTAGATTACTTGTCCTAGGAATAATTAATTAATTCATTATTTATCGATTCTTTATATTCACCTAATGCTTTCCAAATACTTTCTCAGCACGTTTTTGGACAGTCCACCCTCAAAAACTTTTAGGGATTATCTTTTCCATTCAACGTGATTGAAATAATAATAAGTATATCTTTTAAAGGGTAAACCCATTTAATCAGTTTCAAGGCTTACAGAATAATAAATATTTTTGATGTGAAATCTGTGTCTGAAATTTTTTGTCTTTTTTTTATCAAATTATAATTTTATGATAATAATATAATATAATTTATATAATTATGTATTATAATTGTACATAATTTTTTATTGATTTTATGTTCCTCGAAATATCGAAAACCTTAGTTTTTGTAAGCAATGCAGTCTTTAAATATACTTACATTTCTATTTTATTGCACCTATATTAAAATCAGGTTAATGTTTTATTGACAGTAAAATATTTTAAATATTTCATATTTTAAATATTATTTCAAAGAAGTTTGTAGACTAGAATAAATAAAGATTAGGAATTAAATTCTCTTACTCAATTGAGTGACTATAGTGTATACAAGGGGCTTTATCTGAATCGTACTCTGGTTTACTAAGCTTAATTAAACGCCAATCAGGTCAATTCTTCAATTGAGTAGATCCCAAGCTTGATCTAAATTCTAAATGCCCGGAGCAAAACAAAATTTTATTTTTATTTTTATTTTTTATATCTTTCATAGTATTTGAAAAATATTATGTAATATAGTATAAATAATATGATAAAAAACTGTCACATTTTTGTTAATTTTCAACTTTTTTTGTATTTTTCAGTGTAGTTTGAAAGGATACACACGAAATACCCCAGTATCAGAATCAAGAGCGAAAAGTTAAATATTTTAAGTATGTTAAAACATATTTTAAACAAGCAGGGTGCCTTCTCAAATCTTGAAAAAAATTCCCTGACATTTTAAGGTTTCTCCAGGTATATAAAAATTTCCTGACAATTCCAGGTTTTCCAGGAGAGTTAGACATCCTGAAAAATGTTAATTTCTCGGTAGAAGTTTAGGAACGAGTTTAAATGTTCAGATGATCATTTCGTGAAAAAATATACATATACATATTTCCCCGAAAAGGAAAACTACATCTCATATTTTTACATGGGAAACATTTTTATATTTTAGTCTCAAATAATTCCGCATGTCATGCTTACGCTCATGTTCTAGCTGCCCATACTCAGAAAACAAATTTTGTTGATTGAACCAAACCGTTTAATTGATTTAAACAAAAATTTTGGTTAAGGGAACCAAATTTTTATGAATCAACCAAATGTTTTGTTGATTGAACCAAATCTTTTGCTGAATATGGTCTGTTATGGAATTTTAGAAAATAATAGATTACAGAGAGCATCTCATGGTGTTTATCTCGCGCCTCGTATTTCATGTGACACCACAAGGTTCGAAGTTTTGTTGTAAACTATGCGCATGAGCAAAGTTTCCTGGCGATTCTTGCCAGTCGATTCTGGAACCTCGAACTGAGAGTGTCTTTCTTTAAATGCTCGCGCAATTTTCTTTGCATATTCAAATATAAATATCTGAAAGAAACGTAAAACCTCGTATATGTGTATGCATACAATCACGTCGACGCACGTACGTACTTCGTGTACTCCACATTGTACGTCGTCGTCGCGGTGAGATCAAGATTGTTGCATGTAAAGATCAATTGACACCGAGTTGCGAAGAGAGAGGCAAGAAATAAGACACTTTCGTGACCTCAAAAACCGGAACAAAAAAGTGACCAAAATTTCCCGCTCAATTTGATTTCTTTTCATTTAAAACGTGTCACTTTCATTTATTAGAAACTGTTTTAGTGATCAAGTGATTCTTGGATTTTTAATTTCGTCTCGAAAGATCCGCTCAATTTGGATGAAAATCTCACAGTTTTGACCTTCAATTACTCTAAAGTATGTATGAAAAAACTCTCGAATCATGGAATTCAGCTTTGATTTTTTCATTAGATTTATTAAACATAGTTGACATTCATTTCATTCATTACCTTCATTATATTCACTAAATTTATGATAAAAATGATATACACTAAGAAAACTGTTTGCATAATATGAACAAATACTTTGGTTGAATTACACAAAATTATGCAAAATTTAGTTCTATAAACTAAACATACTTTGTTTTTTTCTAATTAATAAAAGTTTGATAACATTTTGAAAAAATTGAGAAAATGTTAGGTATAATTTAAGGTATAATTTAAAATCGTATAAAAATAGATTCAAGGAAATGAGATTCAGCCTCGTGATTATTCAAACATTAATAAATAAGCAAAATGTTACTAAATTCAAGAATCATGACTTAAACTCATAATTATTCCTTATGAACTCAAGGATTTTAATTAGTAAACTTTCAAATAAAGTTATATACTATCTCAAAAATACCTTCCTTTCAAATGATTCAAGGATAGAGGCGAAAGTAATGAAATAATGAAGTACTAATGAGCAACACGTCCGAGTGGACATTGAATAATCTAATTTTCATTCAAACAGTTGCAACTCCTTCCTAGGACTAGATAATTCAATAAAAAACTCAGCTCTGAAAGTTTGATGGACATGGACTACTGAAAGGTCATGCAAGATTCAATAAAAACAGAAAATAGATTTTCTACTAAGAGCTATCGAATTCAAATAAAAAGCAAGTTTAAAAATTATTTCTTGTACAATTTTATTAGCAGGGATTTGGGTAGCTGGAAGCTTGAAGGGTCTTTGCACCCCAAAAGTCTAACTTCAATCCACCGCACCCAGTCAAGGCCACCTGAGCTAATTCTGAACATTCATCAGATTCCTTAGTACTTTTTTTTAGAAGTCATTTATTCTTAGAATTACATAGTTGAATCATTGATGAATATCTTTGAGATGAAATATATTTGTTTTTCAATTGAGGAAGTAATATAGATTATGATTCATCAAATTATGAATCATATCTTAACCATCCTATTAAAAAATTATGAAATATTCAATTATCAGAAATGATGGTTTATTATAAAATTTAAATGTCATTAATTAAGCAAATCTCCTTAAAGGTGTTTTAATAATTTTTAAAAAAATTGCCTTCATCTGAAGTCTGACCCAATAAAAGTTATTTTACATAATATGGAAATCCCAAACTGAATGTTTCCAAAAACATCTACAATAATGCAATTTTTGATAAGTAAATCTTTGTACTTTATTGTATTTGTGTCTTATAATATTTTCCAAGTTACACTGTTATAAAATTCTTCTTTCAAAGAATAATTTTCAGTTTTAATATCATCAAAATTGGGAGCATTTTTTATAACTGACGTCTCGTATATTCGCGACCATTAATGAAGTATCTATTTAAAGTACAGAGAAAATATTTTTTTTAGAAAAAAGTAGGGAAGCTATTTCGGCCAACCTCGTTCGTCGTACAGAGTGAAGACACGTTTCACAGATTAAGTCACGCGATTACCTCTCACGAATTCCAAACCTAGTCCCACTGCACAGGTCAGTTACACCTGAATCAATAAAACTGTACCTATATCGAATTCCTAGAAAATGCTACTACGAAACGTAGGAAATGATCTACTTTGCCCAATTACAAATAGCTACATACATGTATGTATAATGTATACATAAGTTATGTTTGAGATACATATTCAACCTCGATGCCAACTGCCAAGCACCTAAACCTAAACGTTGATTTTTTCACCCCTATTGCTTCTCAGTGGTTTTAGCCTCCAGCTAATCCTGAGATCCACCTATTACGTAATAGGATTTTGAGTTTAACTACATTCACGTATCAAGAAGGTAATTCCAAAAATCGTTACGTGAAAAATAAATTTTAAATGCAAATGTAAAATTCCAGAAATAAATGCAGTTTCTTATATAAATTATTTCTACCACACCCAGAAAAAAAAATAAAAGTTTATTTGAATAAAATTAATTGCTTTGAATCAAAGACATATTTCTTTGGCCACATAGCAAAGCATAATGATTTTTTTGACTCAAAGAAATTTTCTCTGAAGCAAAGAAACTTTTGTCTAAGTGCATTCAAGGCAATACAATTACTTTTTGCTTTTTTTTATCTTAAATTATTCTCTCATCATTTATTATATATTATATTTTTTGCATAAACTATCATTTTAATATAAATCTGATTTTGAGCTTTACATTCTAAGTATAGTATTTTCGTTTTTAATTATATTATACAACTCCTTTTATCTATTTTTCACTAATCAATTGGGTGCATTAATATTTTTATCTATTAACCTAGTTTAACTTATCGCGCAATTAAAACTGATCATTATAGCTATTGCAAAGATTATATAAAAAATATATGTATTGATCGATTATAATTAAGCGTAGCATAAGTTTGAATATAAAAAATATTAAATATAACTTTCAATTTTCAACTAATGCTTTTAGTTTTAAAGGATTTTTAAAATTTTTTAAACTTTTTTTAACTTTCAATTTTCAACTAATGATTTTAGTTTCGAAAGATTTTAAATTTTTTTCCAAATTGGAATAATTTTTATATTAAAAACACTGAACCTATGTTAGAAATCTAGTAGTAAATTTTAAAGCCAACCAGCGCGTAAATCAGCTGAGAAATGGGGTCAAGATTGAAGTACAATCGTTACAAATTTGATCCCCCGGTACATTGACTAATTTTTTCATTGATGCTGGATAATTAAATGATACATAATTATATGGCGTAGATCCTCTGGGTAAATTTGATTAGTGATAAGTGACTTTCTCGAGCTAACGAAGTGAGTTTGTGAAACATGAAGTTTCCGCCCATGGTGATTGATATTATAAATTTTCAAAATACCGCAATTGAAATTGAAAATAGAGAAGTTAAATGTTCAACAAGCATTTAGTGAATTTAATTAGAGTAAAAGTTGTTAAACTCTTATGCTTAAAGATTATTGTAATGAGAATTATGCAATAAAAATGAATACATAAACTGAAGAGATTAATAATTAAAATAATTAAGGGTAGTACACGAAAAGGAATGAATTCAAAGGTTGAATTGAAAAAATAACAAATATAAAGTAAAATTAAGTCTTATTTGTTGTGTATATTAAGAAGCAAGAAAGGAAAAAAGAGGATGAAGTAGGTTAGGCGATAAATCGAAGCTTCAGGGTTGCGATATCGGAGAAAATGGATCAAATTGAGAGACAGTTTTTGGTTCATAGGGCCCTAGCTGTTTGATGTCAGTTTACGTCGTGATTTGGAACATAACATTTCTTGTTTCAAGGACTGTGCGTGAAGCAGTTTGGAAAAGAATAAATTATCCGATTTGAAAGGAAGTTTTTATTTTAAAAGTGAATTTTAATTACAGTCTAAAGTTGAAACTAAATTAAAATGAGTTTATGAGATCTTGTTAAATGTTACAAGAGTATTTTCTATCCAAAAATAAAGTCTGAATTTGTTTGATCGTATTAACGTTAAATCGATAACATTAACGCGTTTTAAATATCACGTGTTAAGATAAAATCCGGATATATTTGTCAGTGTTAGAGACTGATCGTTCTTCATCGTTAAGTTAAGTCATCGATAAGAAAAAAAAAACTACTCAGAATGGACGATATTACTTGTCAATTCCTTTATGTACCGATATCTCGAATCGCATCGTTTCGCGAGCTTTCGCTGGTCAAAGATCATTATGGAATTTATCTTGGCAATGTGAACTGCGAAGGAACTTTTAATGCTGCAATCATTACCGTTTATTCCATTTGCATACGTTAAGCATTTCTTCTTTGATGCAAAGTCTATCGATCTTTTAGATAAATGTAACTTTGTACTGAAAGCAGCTTCGATAAATTTCGAAAGTAGTAAGAGAAAAGAATTCACTAAGACAAAGATAAATGGTATGAAATTGAAAAGAAGGAAAAGAAGAACACTTTAGATATATTTGACTTTCTCCGATAGAACGTAACAGAATCTTTACAGTGGATAACAAAAATGTCAACATTATCTCAAAGGGAAATATATATTTTAAAATCTGTTTATCTAATATGAAAGTCATATATTTAACTCATTCAAAATTTTCGCTCTGGTTTTAGAAAACCTTTCGAAGGGAATTTGAATTTAAAAACTGTAATTAAAGATTTTTTCAAGAAAATGGAACAAAACATCTGGAACTATTTTCGAATCAGTTTAGCCTGGTGTACTTGAGTTTAATTGCATCGGTAACATTCGAGAATTTCCTTGAAAATATCTTACGAGCTGATGTATTTGTGATCTAATTCACTGTTAGTTTCCTTGAAAGTTCTTCATCTGCTAACACTGTATTTAACTGCTGAACTCATAAACACAAAACAGTTTAGAGGACATGGTAATACAATTTTCACCTCATACATGAGTCTGTAGTCTTTAAAAATTATGATTTATTTTCAAACCTAATTACTTTTACAAATGACACTTGTTCCAAAATTTATGAGTCAGAGCAGTTAGTCAGCTTACTTATCTAAAGTACGGCTTATATGTTATTATTGAGTGACAATCACTCAATATAAACAATATATAAGCCATTGATTGTTTCAAGGAACATTGGAATGCTCTAAGCCTTTCTTAATTACAATTGTTTATTTTATATTATTCATCTGCGTACTAGTAAGTCAAATTATTAATAAGATAAAATATTAGACTCGTTGAATTTGTGGCTTTGGGGTCAGAAAATGATGAAACAGTTATTTTTTCATCAGACGTTTCGACCTCGTGTATGGGCCCTCTTCAGTGTTTTATTCTATAATATTATTAAATTACATTGTAAATTTGGTGTGATTTGGTACGGTTTCCCTACATATCTTTTGTACTTACACTCGAATCCCGGTTTAAGATATTTCAAGAATTTCACTCGGCGGCATTCAGTATATGCGCGGGTCCGAGTGTAGAGAGGGAGGCACTCGACGGTCGTCGAATAGTAGTCAAGCAGTACCGCAGCAACAAAGCGAGCAATATAAATTCGCCTTTTGTATTTATTTTTAAAAACACATTGAAAATTTTTTTCATTAATTTTTCATCGTCATTTAAAAATTTTCATCCATTATGGTAAAAAATTTTCATGCGTGCATAATTCAGTTACATAATTCATATTATTCCTACATATGTAATTCATATTATTGCGACTGAAAGTGGTTCGTACTGCCCTGACTGTTTGTGTTCAGAGACACTCAAGGACTATCCCGGTTTAGGACAGGCAATGTCCAAACCCCATCTTAATTCGGGATTTGAGTGTATTTTAATAGAGTATTTTCTAGAGTAATGACTTAAAATTGAACATTGTAATAATATATAGTAAGAATATCCTTCTCCCTTTTCTTCGCAATTTTATGAGTTAAGCTTAGTGTCTCAAGTTGTTGAAGTTCATGATTATAGATTGACAATATATGATAGAATCAAAAATTTAAAATTGTTACGTTTTACTGCCCATAAATGCGTAGATAGTCAATTGAAGTTATGTAACCTTAAGTTTTTCTGTACTGATAATGTTTTATTTTAATTAAAAATTTTTTTTTTAATTTTATATATAATAAATAAAGATAAAGAGAACAAAAAATATGTAAAAACCGTGAACATCAGAAAAAAAGAGGAATTAAAAAATATAAAATGTTCACAGGTTCGTACCATTGGAACCTGTGAACATATTGCACTAGTGCCTAATAATAATAGAGGCAAAACACTTATTGAATATAGGACAACCAGAAAAAAAACAGAAAAATAGAAAAAACTGCACAACCAAATTGAAAAAAGTTCCAAATTTCGTTTTGATATTTTGAGTTTGAAATGATGCATCTCCGCTGCATACAGGTCATTTCAATAAAATATTAGATTCATAGTCGTTTCAAACTAATTATTTGATACTTGAAATTCATTTCGCAATTTGGTACTAATTTTTCAAGGCCACCGAAGAAAACAAAATTTGAATTTTTATATTTATAAAACTTGATTCGATTTTTTTACAGTTAAAACAATGCATGTTTTTACTGCAATGATTATTATTGTCACTTTTCAGGACTTTTTCAAAAATATTGTGTAAGATTTTTATGACTTTTTTCTCAAAATTTAATATGACCAGCTGCTCCGAAATCCGACTATGAAAAATATTTTTTTAACCAATCTAGAGACATCCTGAAAATATAAATTTTTATAACACTGTTTTGAAAAAAGTTATTGCGAATTGAGAAATTTTATAATTTTATCTCAAAAGTAGAGACATGGTGAGAGGAAAATATTCCTGTTGGTTTTACTGATATTTTCTGTAAATATTACGTAATTTTCTGTAAATATCACAGATTTTAAGTAAAATTAACAGAAAATATGCTGTCACCATATTTGTAAATTTAATGGAACCATTTTCCTCCATATAATTTTCCAAAGAATATTAATCTTTGCTTTACACTCTAGTGCTAGGGAATTTTCTAACAAATAGATCAATTTATGCCGAATCATTTTATCGCATTCAGCTACACATTCATTTCGTGCTTTCCTCATTCGAGGTTCTCGGCAGCTGCAAATGATCGCAGCTGTGCCATGCCGGATTTCACACAATTGCATATTTATCCTCGCCACACATGCACGAATTTAGAGTTCTCCTAAACCTAAACCCAGAACGAGGGTAATCCTTGTGAATTTTCTTTTGCAGCTCCCAAAATCTCGTCCAACTGCCGGACCACCAGACGTCTGAGCTGAGAGAACCATCTCAGTCCCACTTGAGCCTTCTTGCTCGAGTTTTTTTGCCTTCTACTCTTTTCTCTCACCCTTGTAATTCGACTTCAACACTTCAAGACTGAACCATCAACGGATTTATCAGATTTCCTTGAATCAATCACCTTCCAAAAAAGCCTAATCAATAGCCGAAAAACGAGTCATTGGTAGCTTAAAACTAAAACAATGTTCCAACTCGAACCCAGACTCTGAAATTGAAAACTGGCTTCAAATAAAACAAGGATCTTACGAAGGACGAAATCCCCTTTCAGTATATGAAATCACTCCTGGAACCAAATAAAGGACCCCTTCTTGAAGTCTAAAGAATCAATGGCGAACCCCCCCTACATCACCCGAATTCTACCCTGACAATTTCTAAAGAGAAGGAAGAAAGCTTCTTCTCTGAAAGATTCTCAATCTGAGAAATTGTGAATGTGTGGAAAGAAAGGGAAAAATGATTCACTGGTCAAGCTGGACATTGGGTAGATGATACTTTAAGAATGAGGCGAAAAGGGTGGTATTAAGATCCGAAAATGGATTGGCTGCCTCTACTCAGGTAGCCAAAACACAAGTGGAAGAAGAGATACAAAAAAGGGATCATTTCTGTACCAATGTACATATATTGCTGAGCACTTGTGCATATAAGTGATAGGAAAAAATCAATCAAAAAATAATAATCATAGAGAAAGACTGAAAGTAGATTGTGTATAAAACACATATCCTGATCGGTCCCCTGGCTGGGATTATTTTCCAGCATCAATGTGCTTTATTGAGACGTACATATTTTTCGGGAATGTTGCCAGAAGACGTCTTCGTCGAGAGTACATCCACTCTACATGATACCTCTTACCGATTCACACAATACGTACATATACAAACATTTAAATGCATATAAAACCATAAATACATATAAATACATATAAGTAAAGATAATATACATTATACAAATCCAGATAATACACAGAGTACAAATCTATATTTATACACAGACATATTCAATCCCTGTGAATGTTTTTCATGGACAGATTCAAATACTCTCTGAATGTTGTAAATTGTGCGTAAAATCTGTGGAAAGTGGAGATGAAAAGAAGGCATATTTTTTAAGTTTTTGGTGAAAGCTGAACGAAGGGCGCGATTCTGGTGTTGGAAAATTGTAAATAAATGGCATCGAATGAAAAAAATGAGAATGTGAAAAAGTGGAGTAGAGGCTGTGTTTGTACGTGTCGGTGACTGGTTCTGCGAAGAGCGGAAAGCCCCCTTAATCGGACAGAATGGGTTGTGGGCAGAGCAAGATTGGTAGCATTTATCCCAAGAATAAGAAGAACAAGAGTAGCTCCAAGAAGAATGGCGACTCCATACGTGAGTATTGACTTTCTTTCACTGACATGTACCAAATAATAAATGATGGCGAAGTTATTCCAGAAAAATTATTGTAAAAACAGCAAAAACTTTTGCATTTGAAGTTTTCTGAAGTTTTCAATTGAAGTTTTCATTTGAAGTATAAAGAAATCCTAATTATAGGGAACTATGATAGATTTTTAATTAAATATATTTAAAAAGATTAAGAATTTATCAAAAAATATCAAACACTGTAAAATGCTGATCTTCATTTTAACGCCGAATTCTTCTCAAATTGAGCTGCAACAAAAATGAGACTTTGAAACAAATGAAATCACAATGAAAATTTCAATTGTTTTAAATTATTCAAGATTACGAAACAGAGAAATTCCGACAGGAAATATTTCCGAACAAGAAATTTGCGTTGACTAAAAATTAACATGTAACAAGTTTCGGCTGCTAAAATTGCTGACAAGAATTTAGATTTCTGAATTATGAAATTACAAAAATTTTTAATTTCCAACAAATCAAATTCCTGAAATGAGTCTGCTAAAGTCCTCCAGAATGTTAAAAAAACCCTCAAATGTCTTCAATCCCTGTAAAAAAATCAAAAAAATAAAAATCCAAAAATCCCAAAATCTAATAAAATACTCCACATACTAAACTTTCAGAATCTTTTCGAACTCTCTAGGGGTTCTAAAATCCTTCATGAAATCTTCTGAATTTTTCGACAATCTTCTACAATTTTCTAAAATATTTTTAATTTTCCGTATGTACTTGTAGATTCGTTAAATCTAAAAACACTAAAAATCTAAAAACATATAAATCTAAAAACACATTGTCTAGAACCTTTTAAAATTTCGCAGAATTTGTTAAAACTCTTTCAGAGATATCCAGACTTTTTTAGAGTTCTAAAATCTTCAAAGCACCCCAAAATCTCTAATGATTTTTCAAAATATTCTAAACTGTTTCCGAATCTTTTAGAATCCTCAAAAATTTTTTGAATTCTGCCCTAAACTTTTAATATCTTCTAGTTTCTTTTCCAGACTATTTTTTGAAGAATTTCGAAAACTCTAGATAATTTTAGGAAGATTTAGAAGATTCTTGAGGATTATAAAAGTATTTTAGAACCCTCTAAAATAAAAAAATAATAATATAATAAAAAAAAATAAAATAAATAAAATAATAAAATAAGATTTTAGAGGGTTCTAAAAGATATTCTGCAGAATTATGGAGTTCAAAATATTCTGACAGATTCTAGAAGATTCTGAAACAGTTTAGTATAATTTTAAAAATATTAAAGAATTTTGTGAAACTCTTCAGGATTTTCTCAGATTGTAGGAGAACCCAGAAAGAAAGATTCTACAAAATATTCTATAAATCCCAGAAGAGGGATTAGTTTAGAAGATTTGATTAACGAAAATTTTGAAAGTTGAAAGAATCCGGAAGATTTAGAGTCAGTCTAGAATATTTTAGAAAATTTGGGAAAAAGTTTGAAGTTTCTAGGAGATTCTAGATGACTCTGAATCTCTAAGATTTTAATATTGTGGCACGCGTTTTTGAATGTCATAAGTTTCTATTTATTATAATTCTTGGAAAATTAATCGGAAGTTTCAATAAAAAAGGGAAAAATGGCAAAAATTCTCAAAAATAAGGATTTTAGGGGATCTTGAGAAAAATAAAGGATAAATAGAGGAAGGAGGGGAAATAGGGGGAAAAAGGGAATAGGGGTCTAACTGTGATCCCTGTAACTTATCAAAGATAGTCCAATCCAGGATTTCACTTTGCTCCAAAAATTAGTAGAAAGTAATCTTGAAAATTCCCAATCATTAACAATAAATATAATTAGTTAATTATGGATAAATTAGCGTCTAAAAGAAGATTATGGAATTTTAAACCTCGCGATTTTTTCTTTTATGTTTTTCGTTAAAAATAGATGAGCAAGAAGTTGCTTGAAACTCGAGGGCTGCATACTTAAATTGAGATGACCTGTCTCAACTATGGATGCACCAGTTGCGCATATTTGCGACAGAATCGATTGTCCTGAAAAGTATAATGCGTACGTGTGCGTGATCACGCGTGCACCAGATTTTTTCGTCATGAGGGTTCCATTTACGACGTAATATTGTTTTGTTATGCTCTTCTGATGCGCGATATCGACACTTATCGCACACGTAAAAAATCTTAATTAGAGGACAAACGACGCATCGACTAAAAACGCACCGCTGACGACAATGTTTCTTCAACTATCGACTTCCCGATCTATATATCTGGAGTTTCTTCAAGTGTTTGTTAAAATGAACCTATTTCTGTCACGTCTCACGGAAACTGTCATTTTTTTCGTTATTTAATATTTTTAGGTAATCTTATCCAGTTATGCATAAAATGTAAAATATTGCTTACCAATCAGTCAGACTGTCTGTAAAAAAGAAAATAATTTGAAATTTGTATACAAATGCAATTTCGTCGTGTAGAAAGTTGGGTTTCTTTTCTATTGGTCCTCTTTTTTATAAGTATTAATTTAGAGTCTAGCTGTATTATTTTCCTTTCCTAGAACTTCATGCTGGTAATGTCAATGTAGAACAATTACTGATGATAACAATTGAATATTTGATACTATTATATGGTCTTCTTTTAAAAGTGAAGTGGGATTAAAACAGAAGTGGGACTATTTTTGAGGTGTTATGTTTTAATATTTGAATCTGAAAAACAGAACTTTTTTGCAGTGTATTAATAACTGCTTAACTCCAATTGGCTTAGAAAATATTCTGAGTATTCCGTAATAAGTGAAAAGTTGCAGGTTCATGAGATATGCCAATCGGCAGCCTTCATTACACCAGTTAAATTGTGTAATTTCTTTACGTTTTTAATGAGTTTATAGCGAAAACCTGAAAAATTCTTCAAGTTTTCAACTTTTTACCCATTTAAAAAATGTAAAATTTATTGTAAACCTATGGGAATCTTTCAAATCTTATAGTCTGATGCAAGAAATAATTCTGACGGAAGAAATAATTCATATAAAGTTTAATCATGCTCGAGTGCAGAATTAGTAGTTGACCTTGTTTAAGACAAGATTTGCGAAATATATCGTGAAATTGGACCGGATGCATGGTTCAGTTCGTTTGGATAAGACAATGGGACTAAAATTTCGTTCTTGTTCATTCAAAATGACTAGGGGCTGGCTCCATGCGTAGTATATTTGCAGCTGAATGATTATGCACGCCGTTCAATGAGATGAAGTGTCTCGTTTAATTGAAGTCAGCAAGGAAAGCTGCTAAGTTTCTCTTTCTCTATTTAAATGTACATATAATTTTCTCCTTCTATGTATATATGCATATG
>JBAGKK010507546.1:0-14229 GCA_037177015.1 Euceroptres primus | reverse complement strand
GTTTCAACCAATTAAGTTCAGCTGACGGATCCAGATCTCAACGAATGGAAGCAGAGATACAACGGAAGTCAAGTACCTCGAATTTTCGGATTACAACAATCACAAGTACATACAGCAGTACTGTCAAATGCGAGATAAATATAAACAAAAATATTTCTTCATCGCAAAATCATTATTGAAACACACCCAGCAAATTTTCTAAATTCGTGATGTGAATTGCTTTCGTACATATGCTTGCATATTTGCGTTTTCAAAACTTTTTATAAAAATACACCATATTGACTAGTATGTAGCGGCCGAACTACTTTAATATTCTACAATATATACTAGAATGTTTCAGAATCTTCTAAAATCTTCTAGAATTCTTAAGAATATTCTGAAATGTACCTGAAGTTTTGAACGTTCAAATGAACGAACTTTTTTTCTTAACTCAAATTTATCTTGAAATATCACTCAATCTACAAAATAAATAATAATATTATGAGCTTCTTTATCATTACATTAGTTTGTATATTAATAAACCAATATTTTAAAACAAATTTGAGTTTAGAATAAAATCAATTAAATATTTTGTTCATTTGAACGTTCAAAACTCCAAGCGCATTATTCTGAACTGCATTAGAATTTCTAGAATTCTGTAGAATCCTTTAGAACCCTCTCAAGTTTACAAAAGACTCTAATAATCTTGAAGAATCTTCTAAACTGTTTTCAGAATCTTCCTAAAATTCTACAGACTTTTTGAGTCTTCAAAAAAAAAGTCTGGAAGAGACTAGAAGATTTTAGAACTTTATGGAAGATTTTGGAAGAATCAGAAAGTCTCTGGGAGGCTATAAAACATTTAAAAATCTAGATTGTAGAGAATTTTTTGGGATTTCAAAAGATTTAATGAATCTAAAAGTTTATGGAAAATTAAAAATATTCTAGAAGATTTTAAAAGGTTGTTGAATAGTCCAAAAGTCCTGAAGGATTTTAGAAAATTCTAGTGTATTCCAAAGATTCTGAAAGTTTAGAAAGAGGAGTGTTTTATTAGATTCTAGACAGGAATCTAAGATTTATGAGGATTTTTTTAAGATTCTGGAGAATTTCAGCTTCCTTCGTACATATTTTTAAAGAAAAAACTCCCCCCTTTTTTTAAAATCTCCTTTTTCGAAACAAAAATCACCTATTTTCCCTAAAATTGAACTACTGAACCACTGTGATCCCTATATTATATAATTATAAATATATTGGCAGATAATATTCACGAAAAATGAAAAATTGGTCAGAGAAAAGTCAGGGAATTTTGAAATTAGGATTTTGTAGCAACCCTATATGAGATAAAATGTTGTCTCGTAAATAGATTGAACGCTATCAAAATTCTGTAAAAAATGTGCCGAGGATGAAGTAATTTTGTCATTTTGTAAAGGAGATATTGCAAAAATAGTGCTTTCAAAGTTTTCTTAAATTTTAAATAACCTCTGCAGTATTAAACTTTCCTCGATATTCTTGGGCTAGTTTTAAAGGTTAATTTTTATAGAATCGGAGAAACTTATTGGAATAATTATGCACTTTTTTGCTTGCATGGTGCAAAAAATTAAAGTTGGAACAAAAAAATTTTTTAAATTCGAAGACATCTCATCTGCAGGATAATAATAATAAAAATAAACTAAATGTATATTTTATTGAACTTTATTAGAAACTTCATAATTATTTATTTGATATATTTTCAGTCATCACTATTCATACTTTTTCACCTATTTTCAATTTCGTGACCTGTTTCACCTATTTTGGTAATTTGTCACCTTTTCACTTTTTCTCAATTGATAAAGTAAAATTTTATTTAAAATTTGAATGTATTAATTTATTTAAAGTCAAGTTTATTTACTCCATCCTTATTTACATATTTAGATTAAAATTGATCAATACTAATAGGTACTAATGATTTTTCGTAATAGGTTCACCTAGTACTCTCAATTTATTTTTTGAAGAACGTAAAACAGATTTAAAGAGATCTTGGATTATTTAAATCTCCAACTTTGAAATAGATTTGAAATTTAAGGGTAAGATTCAACTTTAAAGGATTTTTAAAAATATACAAATTTTAGGAAATACATTCCACTTTATTGGCAATATTTTTTGCTATTGCAATAAATATTTTTAAAATTAGTTTTAGTAGGTACATGTACAGTATTCCAATTTAACCCTCTGATGAGGGGGTGGTTTTCATAGAGAAAAACAGCTTTTTTTGTCTAACAATTATTTTGAGTGCAAAAATGCAAAAAAAATCAAAATTGTTATAAGATCGAAATTTTTACCTTTTTGATTGTTTTTCTCGAAAGCTATAATAGGTATATTTTCAGGTTCAAAGGAAGCATATGAGATCACAAATTTACTGAAGAGACAATAAATATTTTTCCTTAATTTAACAAAAAAGTTATAACTTTTTTATTTTTGAAATTAATTTAAGGATGGATTATTTTTTAAAGCAAAAAATATAAAAAATGCATAAAGAATAAAGTTCTGTTTGCAGTTGAATTAATAAAATGTCAATATTTATATTATAAAACATTGTTTTTGACACCTATTTGTCCCCTATTTTTGAAAACAAGTTCACCTTTTCACCTTTTTAACAACAATAGGTACCGTGATGACTGTATTTTACAAAAATATTTTTTGCAGCAGAAAAAATATTTAAATTTTTCCAGCTTTAACTTCTAGCACCATCGTGAGGAAAAATTTTATAATTATGCTGATATGTTGTTGAGATTCTATAAAAATTTACCTTTGAAATTAGCTCAAGAACATCGAAAGATGTTTATTATTGCAGATATAATTTAAAATTGAAGAAAAAATTGAAATTTGCACTCTATGTGCTAAATGTTATTAAAAAATTGACAAAATGACTTCATCATCGGCGCATTTTATACAGAATTTTGATAACTTTTAACCTAGTTAAGTTTAAGAGAAAAATATTATGTCTTATAAAATTAAAATTAAGAGAAATTAATATTTGAATAGAGAGAATATATTAGGCTTTTCTTACGACATTATTAAATATTTTGTAGACTTTAGTAAATAAACTTTAACATTGCGTATCATTTTGCAATTTTTTAAATTCTTTATTCTCTTTATGTAGTAATAAATTTCTTAAACAACACGTTTGTTCGCAAAAATTCAGGGATTTACAAAAAAAAATGCAATGGTTCATTTTAAATATAGTAAACTGTTATTTGATGTGCAAAAAAAGTTGACCTGAAAAATCTGAATTTTCTGACCTTGAAAACCTAGAAAACATTTTGAATTTTGTTCCAAGGAATCGCCTGACACTCTGTAATAATCCCATATCGTTCTAATAATGTACGACGTGTGCACGACAAAACTAATACAAATATAAAAAAAAACTAATTTTGTTTTTGAAAGCATCTTGTGGAGACTGAATCAAGCAATTTGTTTCAGGTAAGAGGTGTTGTGAAAGCTGAGATAATTGCTAAAAATGGTGACTTAGTGGTAGTATCGAGGACGGTTGAATGCATGCAGCTTCCAAAATACATCAAAATGAAGTCATTAGATTCGACTGTAACTAGAATAAACAGTGTCACGAAGAAGGTATGGTTGTATGATAGTATTAAATTCTTTCAGCACTTTAGAATAACAAAATTACCTAATTAATTTAAATAATTTTAGAAATCATCGGTTGGTGGTCGATGCGCCGACATAACGGTGGAAATCGTCAGAGCTATGGGCGTATCAAAAGCAATAATCAACTATGTCCTATTTTGTCATCAAGAAGAGTTAAATTGGCCCTTTGAAGAAGGAAAAAAACTAAAAGAAAAGTTCGATGAAATTTTTGGCACTACAAAGTTTAATAAAGCATTGGACAACTTGAGATCCATTATTAAAGCTCAAACTGCCTTATCCAAACTCATGAAAGCCGAGAAGGAGACATTTTTTGTGCTAGTAAACGAAGTAAAAGAAAGAGAGAATCATATTAAAAATCTTACTGAGAGAAAGGAAAAATCTGCTGAAAGAAGTAAGAGAATACTGGAGGAGCTTGAACCAATTCAAAGAAAGATTAAAGAGTTTGAAACTAAAGAATGCGAGTATAAAAAGATAGAGATAAACGAAGGTAAAAATTAGAATGCTTTTTTCCTTATTGTTTTTAACATGAAATAAAATATAAATCCAAGTTTTTAGATCATATAAATTGACACTAAAACTATGTATATAAATTTTAAAACTCTGTTACAGATAAAAAGAAAATGGAGTACAACTTAGCTAAAAAGGAGGTTGAAAGTTTAAAATCAAATATCCATAAAATTTACGAAGGTACAACGGATCAATTGAAAATTGATTTAGAAGTGTATGAAGATTATCTTGTGACAAAAAAGAACGATATTAAAGAGGTAATTTTTCTTTGAATGTTGAAAATGAGGTTGATAATATGTTAAATGTTTCTGACAAAGAAGCTTATTAAATTTTTTATGTATTCTAGTTCGAATCGAAGCTGCAGGTAGAAGCGATGAAGGAGCAAAAATTAACAAATGATATTGCAGAACAAAGAGTTCAAATTGGAACCTTGAAACAAAAGATGCAGGATCACAATAGTAGAATCACTAACAGAAATACGATGCTACAAAATACTTTAGCTTCATTAAAAACCAACATTCAAACAAATGACCGTTCAGAAAATGGTAAGATATATTTTTAACAAATGATTGAGATTGTATTTGAGATGTTTATATGTATTGATTGCATTGTAAATTTTTCAAAATAATGTTTCTATCTTAACAGAAATCAACGAATTTATGAAAACATTAAGAGATAAGATCGAGGAACTTGAGCATGAGGCAGAAAATGCTCGACGGCAAAAGGAACTACAGGAGCAAGGTCTGCAGAAAGAAATAGATGTTCTGAGAACTAAAAAGTCGAAAATCGATTCCGAAACAAACATGCGAGATAAGGAATGGATAGATATCCGAAAGCAAATCACGATTGTACAATCTAAAATCAAAGAGGTGTGTATTTATATTTGAATTTGAAAACAAAAGTAAACCTTGATCCCATTTTAACAATGTTTTTTTTCAGGCCGGTGTAGCAGGGAAAAGATTAAGTGAAATCGAAGATAAACTTCGGGAAGTGAACAACAAATGTGACGCACTGGCTAAAAAGATGGATGTAAATGTTACAAAAACTAAGATAAACAACGAGATTAAAAGTCGCAATGAAATAGAAGAACAGATGCACAAATTAGACGAAGAGATATCTTTGATGCACCAACACAGTTCGCTACAGGCTGAGTTAGATTTGTATAAATCATCCCTTCAATCTAAGGAGGAGAACGTTCAGTCCATTAAGAAGAAGCACGAGTCTAACATTAAAACTCTGTTAAAGGTAGACAAAGTACCAATGAGAAAACTGCGAGACACTTTGGATGAAGTTTATCAGAATTTGGTAACGATTTCATATTTTGTTTACTTTTCCTTATTTTTAAGTATTCTAAACATCTTTCAACAAATATAAAAAATTACTAAAATCTTTTATTTGCTGTATTTAATTACAGATTAAAGAGAAGGACAATTACACTCTTAAATTAGAAAGAGAGAAGGTGACCCAAACAACTTTAGCTGCTTCGCTGAAACACCATGAGATCGATTTAAACCAAAAAGAGGATGAACTGAAGAGTATGCTAATTGTAGCATAAAATTATTGCTACAAAGTAACAAGATATGTATTTAAAAAATATAAATTTTGCTTCTTTTAGATGATAAAGCAATGGTGTCCGCGTACTGTGATTACGAAAATTATGATGATGTTGTGCTGGAACAGTTGAAAAAGGTCAAAGCCCTTCAAGATAATAGAGGAATGTATGCTTATCAAGGAGTTGCTTTCAAAAAATATTTGGAAAAAGTTGAGGCGAGAGACCCGTGTTGTCCACTGTGTGATCGAGGATTCCAAAATTCCCAGGAAGCGAAAAATTTATCACAAAAAATGAAGAACGAAATGCAAACAATGCCTCAAGTTTTGAAAGAATGTGAGACCAAATTAAAAGTGGAACAACAGAAATACGATACACTTTTGCAGTTGAAACCTACAGTTAAAAAAATATTGCAATTCGAAGAAAACGATTTAATAAAATGCAGGTATGTATGTGAAGAAAAATTTTATATGAAGTAATTCATATTCCTCAAAATTGTACTTTTAAATAAAATAATTGTCAATGCAGAGAAATTATTGAAGAAAAAACAAAGAAACTGGGAATGACGCGACAAAAACTCAACGAAATACGTTCTGCCATTAAGGAACCAGAAGATATGCTGGTCATTTGGAAGAAAGTGAGTAGTGACATTGTATTATGGGATCAATCTTTTGACGACATAGAGAAAATAAATCGTCAAATTGAAGCAGTGAAACGCCAAATTTCGCGTGCAGGTAATGTAAATAACTTAGTAAACTTGCTGAGTAAAATTTTGAATGATGAAAATATTGGAAAATAATATTTTTACACTTTTTTAAAGGCTCGAATTTCGGTAAAACCATGGAAGAAGCACAAAAAGAGCGAAACTCGTTGAAAAATTCAATGAAAGATTGCAGAGATCGAATAGAAACCATGCAAGCTGCATTAAATAGTCACTGTGACAAATTGGAAAAAGCCAAAGAAGAGCGACTTAAGCTTCAAGAAGATAAATTAGAACTATCATCAAATGAGCAGAAGCTTGATCAGTTTGTTGAAAAGGAAAAAGAACTGTCCAAAAAGGAAGACGAATTGGAGAAAACAATTCAGCAGTTGAAAGAACAACTCGTTACGGCTGGAGAGGAACTTGAAACTGCAATTCAGAAATTGGCTAAAACGAGGGTAATTTTTTGACATTTTTTTAAAAACACTAAGTACAAACAACTTCCTTTTACAATTTAAATGTTTCATTATTTCAGAGAGATAATCACGAAAGTCTTAAAAACGACAGGCAACACTTAGATAAGGTGTCTAAACGTATGTACGAATTGAATAAAACTCAAGAAGAAATTGAGAGTTTTGTTGAAAGTAACATCGCAGAAAAACTACAGCGTGTGGAAGAGAAAATCAAGACATATGACGACATGATCAACACTTCGAAAAATATCAAAAGTGGTCTTGAGAAAAAAATCGCCAGAATTAGAGAGGATATGATGCAAGAGGAATTGAGTAAAAGAACATTGATGGATAACATCACGCTACGAAAGAAAGAAGGAGAATTGGAGAGCTTAAAAAAGCAGTGGGACCACTTGAAAGAATGCATTCAAAATTTCCAATTTGAAAAAATCAGTGCAAGCAGAAAGGCATTAGAAGGCGAGGAGGAGAAATTAATAAGCGAGGTATTTAATGAGTGTTTCTAATTTTACTCTTTAAAATGATTGATTGATAAATCTTTTCTATTTTCAGAAAAACATTATCGAAGGAACGCAAGTAGAATTGAATCGAAACATTAAACAGTTGGAACGTGAACTTGTACATAACAAGAACTACAAGAACGCAAATGCAAACTTCAAGAACAAAGCCCTTGAATTAGTGGTAATTTTAATAAGTTTTCATAATATGAGAATTTAGTTTTTATTTTCTCTCAAGATGATTGTATTTAATTCTTTCAAGATGATTGTATTTAATTCTTTCATGATGATTTTATTTAATTGTAACATTTTTACATTTGCAGACTACCCTCGATACAATCGACAACTTGAAAGCGTATAGCAAAATACTAGATGCGTCCATGATTGACTATCATGAGGAACGAATGCAAACAGTAAACAAAATAATGGATAGACTATGGCGTAAAGTATACACTGGACACGATACTTCAACTATTCAAATTCGTACAAGTGCAACTGAAGGAGTCGACACTGCTAGAAGAATTTACAATTACAAACTTATTCAGAAGAAAAACGGAGTAGAAATGGATATGAAAGGTCGTTGCAGTGCAGGTCAAAGGGTAAATTAATGTTAAAGTTAATAATAACAAATTGTATTGTATGTGCATAGTTTTTATTTAACAATTTAAAAATAAATAACTGAATTTCATTAGGTTTTGACTTCGATAATAATCCGGATGGCATTAGCAGAAACATTCTGCGGTGATTGCGGAGTGATGGCTTTGGACGAGCCTACAACTAATTTGGATGAAGCAAATTCCAGAAGTTTGGCGGAAGCTTTGTGCCAGTAAGTGTTTCTTTTTAGAACTGCAAAATCGCAGATCGTTTTGAAACGTTAAAGGGGTGTGATACGTTATGATATCACGAATTACCGACGGTAATTCAAGATATTCTTGATATCAAAGATATCAAGTTGAAACTTAAGAGAATGATAGGAAATATGAATGGGCACATCTGTTATGTGTCATTTTTTCAAAATTTTGAAAAAATGACATAAAAGATGTGCCCTATCATATTTTCTATCATTCTGTTAAGTTTCAACTTCATATCACGTATCACACGCCCTTTAATTCCTTTTTTCAACTTCCAGAAAATTAATTTATTAAAGTAAATTTGTAATTTTCATTTTTATTTCTTTCAGAATCGTTCAACAACGGTCTCAAGTGCAAAAGAGCTTTCAACTAATTGTGATTAGTCATGACGAACCTTTTATAACAAGATTGTCTCAGGCTAACAGCCATAAAGCATATTATCAGCTCAAGAGAGGTCCTGAGTAAGTTACACTCACAAACTATTTTACACATTCAAAATTTATTCTTGAAGACTAAAAATGTCTTTAATGATTTATAATGCTTTTTATACTGTTACCTATACTGTTTTTCATTTGTCATCTTTGAACTTACCAAATTTATTTGGTAATGCTTCTTACAAAAGAATCTTTCTAAATATTTTTATATTTTTCAATATATGTATATTTCTGTTAATTGCGATTTTTCTCGAAACAGTGGTAGATCTCTCATCGAACTACGCGACATGGGTGGTAATACTTTGGCCAAACCGCTGGCTACTCTGGATGAATCTTCTGACGAAGACGATGATGCGGTAGATACAGTTAGAGTGTAAGCGTTAAATAAGTTTGAGTAAGTTTCTAGCACCTATGCTTTTCGTTTTATAAAGCTAAGTTACAATCCACTTGTTTGTGAATAAAAATTTTTTGCACAATAAAAAGATTTTCTAATATATCAGTAACTTTTTAATACTTAGATACAATGAAGTTACACTTAATAATCTTATGCTTAATAGTTTATTCAAAATTTAATTTTAAAAAATTTTCAAGTAAAACAGTTGTTTATCTGAAATATTTAAAAGAATCATAGAAATTAGATCTTAGCTGATAAAATAAGATAGTACCCTTGACATCGTCTATTATCAATGTGAACGCATGCGTGATTTTATAGATGTGAGGAAAATGCACAAGCGCATTGGTAAACTTCAGACTAGAACTTTGCATAAATTTAATTAAACTGTAATCGGGCTTTCGTTAGTTCTTAAAAAATTAGAATAATCGATTTCCAAGTGCGTAACATGCCGTAAGTTTCTCTTAAAGTGCAAATAGATTGATGATTTTGAGAAAAAATTATTCGGGGTAGCCTTATTATCGATCGCGGTTCGGGCGTTGAAATGAGAGCATGTGCACTTTAACACTCAGAAGTTCGTAACACAACCATGCTTTATCGAGTTTTATATGTCATTATTAACTCATTTATACTATTTCAATTCGTCCTCGGTGAAGGTATCATAAAAAAAGGCGAAAAGCAACCCGATGTCGATTTACAAACGTGCGTTGACAGTTTCGTCATTCACAAGGACAAAATTATTAGAACCTTGGACTCGCAGGAAATGGGAGCGAAATATCTAACAGAGATTGACGTAAACTCTGAAAACGATTGTATCAGATTTTGTTGTGTAACTGATCAATGTGACGTTTTTGTTTTTGAGGAAAAAGTGAGTACCTACGATTGTATCTCTTGCACCTAATTATTTTCAATTACAAATCTGTTTGGAATTACTTATTATTCATTTTCTCCTTTGTTTTCAGAAACCGGGAAGTTGTTATCTTTTTCACTGCGGCCCTCCCCAAGATTTTAAATGCAAATTCACAGAGCACGCCAATTACAGTAGCGCAGTGCTTACAAATTATAAACCGCAATCAGCTTTGCAGTTGGAAGAACAGATTCGAAGAACGCCAGAGCATGAACTTAAATCGCTCAGGTATGATTTTATTCTACACATTGATATAGATAATGGGATTTAAAATATTTTTTAGATTCATTCTGACTGCAATTTAATTTTTGGTTTAAAATAGAAAGCATGCTGATCCAGGACTTCAGGAGTATTCGTATAACGAGTCCCCACAAATGATAGTTACTCAAATAACGAAAGCTCCTATCTTGACTAGTCCAGCACCTGTTAAACCAGGTATATCTTAAAAATCGAATTATCTTTGATAATTAAAGTAACTGTCAAGTATCTAACTAAATGTTATCTTTACAGTGTGCAGTCGAAATCAGTTCGAGTGTCGAACTACAGGAGATTGTATCGCGATATACAATGTCTGCGATGGAATACCACAATGTACAGATGGTTCTGATGAAGCAGCAGAGCTTCACTGCCCTACGGAAAAGCCATCTCCGGCACCACCTCCAGTGGTTGCACAGAAACCAGTGCTCCCTTTGCTACCTGATGTCTTAAGGTACCAACAAATGCTTCAGCATCACAAGTCTTATGCACCTCTGTATGGACATATACAAGAGAGCAACCCCAAATCCTGGCAACCTTCTGGATCCACACATCAAGAGTTACCTCCACAACAAAATCTTCCCTATCCAGTGAATCCAGAAAGTGCACCTCAGTCCCATGCAGGATTTGGCTCGCAGGGCTACGCTTGGAATTATCAGCCTTACTATGACCAAAACAAAGAAGGCTTCAGTGGTTACAATTACCCTCTTCATGATCAGAATAATCTTCCTGTTTACGAACGTAAAGACAATTATAATGCCTATTAAATATGACTTACAATAAGTGTTTACTTTTGGAAATTTAATTGTTTTCTGCTTTATTAACTGGTTTCAGAACAACCACATATTTTCAACCACAAGAGGCCTGGAGTTATAGAAGAAACTCCAACAGATGGGTAATTTACTTAAAGATAAATTTTAATTTACACAAATATTTACATTGAAAAATAATATTTTATATATATTTCAGTGGTTATATAGATCAAAGCAGATCTTTTGTGCCGTATTATCAACAACCAAGTCATGAAACTTGGCAGGAAAAGCAACCTCAGCCTCATCCTTCAGTTGCTTCGCCTGAACAGCACATTCAACCCAAAGTGTTGCAACAAAAAGTAAGAAAGACATCCACTCCTCAACCTTGTAAAGTGAGTAGAATTAATTCATGGTTCATTACATTAAATTTTAGTTTTTAATCTCGTTTTAAAATTTTCTTCACACTTAATTTCTGTATATTTTCCTACAGACCTCGGACAAGGAAGCGAATGTTACCAAGAAAAGTGATATTGACATGGAAGCAAATAACTCTAAAAATCCAAAAGTTGTTCAGGAAGAACATAATAAAGATGAAAGTTCAACAAAGAGGAAATCAGTTGAAAAAGGACTCGCAAATTTAAAAATTATTGAAGTTAACAAGAACGAAGGTTTGTATATTTTACATATCAAATACAATTACGATTATAATCAATACAATTATAATACAGTTACAATCAAATATTTTACATATCAAATACAGTTCAAATTTTTTTTTTTAATTTCCATTCTCTCACTCCCCTGCCCAAATTTGTTCAAATCCCAAAAACAGTAAACATGTATTTTTTTATTTTGAAATCAAATAATACTTAAGGGTAAAAAATAAAATACTTTTTAAATAATTATAGAACAGAATAGTTTTCCAATAGTGATACTTTGTGGTGTTTATTTATTATTTGTTTACACCTAAAAAGCCAAAGAAAAGTTCGAATTTTTAGAAAAAACCGCAAGTTCCTGGAAAAAGTTCCCATAAAGTTTTTTACATGTATTTCCTATGGGAAGAAAAGACGTTTTCGTAAATTTGTGATAGAATCGTTAATATTAAGTTATCTTGCTGGATATGACACGCTTTTCTTCAGAATTAATCGCTGAATTCGAATCAATAATTACTTTTGGAATTCAGCCCCCATAAGCCACTTTTATAGGGTCCCAAAGAAACCCTATAAATTAAATGGTTTTTAATACGTAAGATAATACTTTTTAAAGATAATTTGATGTTTATAATTGTTTAAACAATTTATTATTGTTTATAACTATCTTTTCTTAGAATAAAGCTAGAAAATTGCGGTTTTCTCTACATTCTTTAACTTTTCTTCGACTCTTTAGTTATAGTGAGATAATAATTAATCAAAATTAACAAAAATAATTGTTTAAACAATTTATTATTGTCCATAACAGTCTTTTATTTTAAAAAAAGATAGAAAATTGCGGTTTTTTCTATATTATTCAACTTTTCTTCGACTCTTTAATTATAAACAAATAATATCTAATAAACATGAAGGGTTATTCCAGAATAGATCGCCAAATCCTTGTTGCAACCTATTTTTTAAAAAAATTTGATAATGAGCTACAATGTTTCTGGATGTTCCTAGAATTAAATTTTACCATTTATATGAGCTGATATTTTGTTGCGTTCACAAAAATCGTTTTTAAATGTTGAGATGTGCGAAAATAGCGCAAGCACCATATTACAAAATGCTTTTAATTTAGCTTAATATTTCAAATAATTTAATCAGACAAAAATTATAGGATCATAATGACCGATTTTTTATTTATATTCAGCGGGTTTATTATGAGAGAAATGAAAACAATACTGAAATTTGAGGAAATAATAAGGAATATATCAAGAAATCGTGTCTGGTGCATTTCAATTTTTATTTTGAAAAAAAATTATTTTTGAAACATTTTTTTTTTCGAAATAAAAACTGAAACGCACCAGACATCGATGCCTAAATATATTCATTATTATTTTCCAAATTTTCAACATTATATTTGCACTTTTCTCTTAATAAACCCGCTGAATGTAAATAAAACATCGGTCGGTAATTCGTGACATTATGTATCACATACCCTTAAGAATGGTATTTTCATGTAATACCATTATATTTTAATTTCCATGTTGTTCTTATTATTAAAAAACGGTACGAAATAAGGGTAACAAAACTTCAAACTTTGATATATTTAACTTCAGATCTCATCCATATTATTGCGTTCAAAATAATAAATTCTCTTTTTAACAAAAGTTAAACCCCTAATATTAATAGTTGAATCAGAAACTTTTAATTTCAACGCACCTTTAAGCACAAATCTGGCTCTTCAAACTTGGAACTTTACTCAAATACGACGTCTTCTTCGTATATCTCCTAAGATGAAAAAGAATAAAATTTAAAACTTACAGGATACGTTTATATTATCAATCTTTACGCGCCCGATATGCAAATTCGATGGGACCTCGCTTAGTTATTAATTTATATAACTTTAAAAAATATTATAATATTGAAAACTCCTTTATGAATAATAATGACACGATATTTTTAGTTTTGATTAAAAAATGTATTTTAAAATATATATTTTTTTTAATACTAAAAAAAAAAATTAAAAGAACTTAATTCATAAAGAACTTTCCAATATTATAATATTTTTGAATAAAATAAATAGTACAATGAAATTTTGTAGGCAAACTTCAATCGTATTATCTTTTTATTTCGTAAGAGTTAAAATGGGGTTAACCTTACATGATTTTTAAAGTTATATAAATTAATAACTAAGCAAGGTCCCATCGAATTTGCATATTGGGCGCGTAGAGACTTATAATATAAACGTGTCCTGTTAGTTTTATATTTTATTCTTTTTCATCTTAGGAGATATACGAATAGTCCGGGAGCCACATAGGAGAGGTGGTATGACTTGAAAGGTCCCCAAAATTTTTTAAATGGATATTGTGCAGAATGGTTCCCTGAATCTGACGGTATGAGGTGCTTTCGCGAATTCGAGGTCGTTCTCTAGATATTGTTAATTAAACATTTTTTCATTAATTATGCTGTATCTCCTTAAATTATCGACATTTTAAAAAAATTGTTTTTGAAACTATTAGTTCTTACTAAAATCAACAATTTTTGCCCTCTGCAATTTTTCGTCTGCCTCATAGTTTTTGCAAGAAATGCCAAAAAAGAATATTATAATAATTGATTTTTCTGCATTGTTTATGGATCTTGTGCTGATTTGTCTTCAGAATTATCTA
>JBAGKK010507535.1:0-14230 GCA_037177015.1 Euceroptres primus | reverse complement strand
ATCATTGATTGATCATAGACAAAGTCTCGATCAGGGGGTAAGCCAATATATTGGCTTTCCGGCCCTCTAAAGGTTAAGGGTGGCCGGCTTTAAGAGGTAGCCAGTCTTAGGCGACTTTCTTCTACATTAGAATAAGTTGAGAAAACTCTTCCACTCTAATTCATTTCTGCCTATCGTAATCTAGGCAGAACTTTAATTTTACGATTTTTTAGTTCCAGAAAAGAACATAATAATATTCACAAATGCGCCAACGGATTATTCTTCATGAACAGAAAAGATCCAAACTTTAATTAAAATCTTTTATATGTTAAGGAATCGATTTTTTATGTAAGGTTGGAATACGGAAGAAATAACAATTTTAGTTTTCCTTAAAACATGTCAGTATGTACTTTCATTTACATTACGTGTTCTAAAACTTCATTTTGAAGAGCCTTATATTCCACAGTAGATAAAGATTTTATAATCAGACATCCAGCTGTAATTTTCTAAATGTGACATGTGGGTGAAAATAAAAAAAACCGTCAATATTCACCGAATCATTTTTGTTGAAAAAAGTATTTCAGATTTGAATAAAGCCCGTTTTTTCTGTTAGTGTGCATCTGAAATATGACGAAAATAGTAGAAAACAAGATCACGAAACGTGATTTTATTTTATTAGATTAGAATTTATTTATGGACTATTTAATCATTTAATTGTGATATTTCACAATCTCCAGCCCTTAAAATACGTGAATGGACTATAGAGAACAAATTAAATATATATTTCAACATTTATTCGTGGTCCCAGAACCAAAGAGTCCCATATTTGTTTTTGACAACTTTTCAGGAGGCATTTGAAAATTGCATAGCTCGTTCATAAAGAAATCAACTGATCTCGAAAAACAACTTTTTAAATTTGTTTCCGAATCGAATAATTAGAGCATTTATGAAAGATTTAAGCCTTGAAACCTTCCGAGTGTTCTATAATAAATTATGGATTTTCAAGATGGAATTTTTCAGCTCAAAATTATGAGAAATTATGAAGATATGGAACTTTTGGGCTCTGTACTGTCATCCTCAAATAAGGTAGACTTCAATTTTTTTTATAAAAAGTAGGTTGAACAAGGTTAAAAACACTTTTAATTACAAATTTTTAATGCTTAAGAAGCTATACCGAAATTATGATTAATTTGACTTGTGCAGAATTACTCAAATTATTTATTGATATTAAAATCTCAATTTCGGCAAAAAAGTTAGATAGAACCCTTTGTTTCTAGGGACACATATTGTAAATCAATAATATCGTAATTACATTAATAAACTACATTAATAAATTATATATAAGTGTATTTATATACATGTATATATATATATATATATATATTGTTAAGTATTAAATTTAAAATAAATTAATTGTTATTAAAGTGTTAAATTGTTAAGTGTACTTTCAATAAGATATGAGTGATTTTATGTAGTTAAAATTAAAATCTTATAAAAAGTGCACTTATCTGGAAAAAACGCGGGATACAATGACATTACAAAGATGTACGGTTTTAGAAATTTTGTGAAATTTGTTAATTGCTGATTTTATTTACATTTTTGACAGATTTTTACATAAGTATATTGTAAAATTTATGTCAAAATTCACTTGATTTATGGTTTAAAAGTATGGAAAACTACTATTTTCCTTAAAAAATCTGATGAAATGAGTTTTTGGACACAATGACCAAAACTGAAATTCAAATCTGGGGACTCATGAAAATCTATTTGTTTCTTAAAATTAAAATTAATCAAACGATTATTAACTTCATTTTTTATCTTTAGGAGTCATAGAGAAAAGGGGTATCCCAAAAAAACATCCAATTTTACTTTAAAAGACTGCAAAAAGGCTTTCGAATACTTATAAATATAATTAGAGATAAGGGACACGATGACATTTTCAGATATTTAAAGGAGTTTACGTGTATTTTAGCAACATATGTATAAATGTAAGCATAGGACATTGCAGAGTCTTAATTTTCACCCATATACATTTCTGCATCAACTCTGCATAGTATAAAAGTTAAGATATATTAAAAATGTATGAAACATTTACATTTTCAAAAAGTGTAAAGGATTCTTATTAATATTGAATTAGATTTGACTGTTTAACGCTTGGCTGACGAAAAGCGCCTTTACCTACTTAAGCATATCATTTTGACTGTCTCTATATTATCTATACTTTATAAAATATTTTTCGATGATATATTATTCGATAATATTATTCGATGATACTTTATTTACGATATACTATACTTTAAAATCTAACATTCTAATTAGCAACGTTAAATTAATATTGGGGATTGAAAAAAAAAACGATTTGAGGTTTTCCAGTTTTCAGGAATTCCATTCTTCTGTTATCATTTGAGAAATTTTTAGAATATTCGACATAATTGAGTGGAATTTGGCCTATCGCCAAGAAGTCTTTCAAGTGTAAAATTATTTCCTTCACTCTGTCACTATCAGGCTATTTACGAATCAGTGTTCCGGGATGATGAACTTAGCAGGGCAAAGCCAAGACTAGAATAACTTACTGCTGCAAACCGCGGTCCTTACCTCAACTCGTTCAAGTTCAAGGATGCCTCGGGGCCAAGGTTCACTGAGCATCAGTGTTAAACATTGAAGCAAACGGAATCATTATAATTCCTTATCACTGATTCACAAATACATTTTTCGCTAATTTTATCTACATAAAATCACTCGTCCCTTATTTTTTTATTGAAAGTACACTTAACACTTTAATAACAATTTATTTTAAATTTAACACTTAACAATATGTAAATATTAGGGTGGGTCGAAAAAAACCAATTTCAGAAATCGTAAATACCATGCCTAAAAGTAGTGCATTGGGGACCCCCATGTAGTGTACTGAATGTGGAATCGATCGATTTAAATCTAAGTAACGCGCACGAGCAAAATGAACTCACAAAAAATTCAAAATATATAGGAGATCAAAACTGGAAACACTAGAAATTTTTGAAATATTGAAATCTGTATTAGCTGGAAAGATTGCTTATAGTTAAGTTGCATTTGTTTTTATACTGTTTTCACTCCTAATAAGGCTCAGCAAGGGAAATTCGATTTTCAAGATTTTAAAAATCAGGTTCACGGAAATATTTTACTTTCATGTAAAAAATGAATTTAATATATAACGATAAACTTCCTCTTCATACTAAAACGTCAGGAAACAGTTTAAAACAAGACAGCAATAAAAAGTTCCATTATCCAAAGATTTCAATATTTCCCAAATTTGCAGTGTTTCCAGTTTTGATCCCCTACATATCTTGAATTTTTTGTGAGTTCATTTTGATCCCAAGAAAGTCTTCAAATGCTAAAAAAATTTTTTTGATGTTTTTATGGGCGCGAAAAATAAAAGTTAAAAATAAGGGTATATTAAAACATAATTGTCTCTTGCAGAATAGTATCTTAAAATCTGGCAACAATTGAGAAGACTCTAGGCAACCCCAAAAATGTACAAGAAAATTGAAATTAAAAAAAACTTTAAAACTCTGCATAAAATAATTTGTTTAAATCTATTTTGCTCGCGCGCGTTACTTAGATTTAAATAGATCGATTCCACATTCTGTTCACTTCATGGGGGTCCCAATGTACTACTTTTAGGAATGGTATTGTTTGCGATTTCTGAAATTGGTTATTTTCGACCCACCCTAATATATATTTATATTTATAATTTATGAATAAAAAATTGTTCTTTGATATAAAATTGCAATAAGTGGCCTAAGTTAGAATTTTCAAAATATTCTTTAACAAAGTGAAACAGAGATTTCCTTCTTACCTGGTAAAATGAAAAACTTTGTTTTTACTGCCTTAAAAAATACGTATTTATTAAAAAATAGCAAGTCTCACCTTGTCTAGTGCAGAGAATGTTAGCTAGGTTCGAGAAGTCGGCAACAAGTAAAAGAAGAAAGTGACTTTGATTATGCCAAACGTTTTTCTCTCCCTTTCGAAAAAAAGACGAGTGTCGAAGGATCTTGACAGGCCGAGTTCGCCATTCGACGATAACGCTCTTCAATGTCTTGACGAACGAATGGATGATAAACGACGAACCACCTGTAGACTCGTGGGATAGGCGTCTAGGATCTTTCGCAAATAGTTACGTAGTTACGAAGAAGACTAGACTGTACGGTCAAGAACAAAAGTTGTATGATGTCATTCTTTGATTAATTTGATTTCTTGACAAATGCAAGATAAAAGATTTCTTTCCAATACCTGGGAGCATTTTAATTTTTAGATTAATTGTGAACCCTTAAAATTAAGGCACTGAGAATGACAATTAGAAAAGTTCACTCAGAAAAAATACTTTTGAATGTATAGCATATGCTATTGTGATCTTCCAAAAGCAGATGCGATTGATTTATAATAATATAATATAGAATTTTCTGTATCACTGATGATTCAAATCGGTAAACTTTGATTCAAAAACAGTAGATTTTGATTCAACATATTGATTCAAAAACAGTAGATTTTGATTCAACATATCGATTCAAAAACAGTAGATTTTGATTCAACATATTTATTCAACAAACATTGATTCAACTATAAATTCCAAAGCATATTACTTGAAATATATAGCATCTGTTTTTGGCAGATATGTAGTAATAGCATATGCTATAGATTCAGGAGTATTTTTTATCCCTGTGCAGAAATGAAATTTTACAGGAGGAACAAAAAACGTTTTCCGTGATAGGATTCAAAATAAAAAATTGTAAGAAAATTATAGAAGCAAGTGATCTTTATGAGCTACATTTTCAATATTTGCAAACATTTTTTTAAAAAATGCTAGAGGAGCGGGAAGAGAAAACGAATGAGCTTTACCTAGTTGTCATTCTCAATTATTTGAAAATGCATTTTTTCATGTTTCAAATCTGTAAAAACCTGGAAAAATATTTGAAAATAATCTTTCATTATAAAAGAAATATCACACGTGCCAGAAAAAAAGTTTAATCATGCTTTTTGCTTCAGAGTAGAAGGAAGGAAAAACGAAATGGGTTTTACCCAGTTGTCATACTCATTTTTTCACATGCACTTCAACTTAAACCAGGTTTTTTGGCAAAATAATTTTTTTACACATTTCTAACATTTTAACATTTAAAAATTTAACATTTTAACATTTAACATTTCTAACATTCCAACAAACGTAGTACTTAATTTAAAGAATTTGAAACTGCAAAAGAACGATTTTCGAAAAAAGTGGGCTTTACTTAGTTGTCATTCTCAGTTCCTCAATTGAACGAACACTGCCAAAATACAAAGCTTTGTAACAAAACATTGATAGATCTTGAAAGATTTTCCACTGAAAAATATTGTAAAATTATATTCAAGGATATCGTAAGTATTTATATTTATAAATAGAAAGAAGGTTTAACTTTCGTTTCCAGATGTATTTTTATTGATTTTATTCGACTAAAGAAGAGAATTTAAGTTTATTTTAAATTTATATTTAACTTTTATATTTATTTCAAATTATCCCTGGAATACTTTTCGTTAGATATAATAAGTATACACCTATTAAATTTGATTTAAGTTTGGTTTAAGTTTGATTAATACTCATTTTTTATATTCGATGACGTTGCATGTGAGAAACAGGACAATATAAGAGCTTTCTTCTGTACGGATAGGTATGTTAATGTTGATTGGTTCTATTTATGTCTGGCGTATGTCAAAATTTCTAAACACTTAATCGAGATAATATCAATTTAACCAAGATGTAAAAATCTCAAACATGTGTATGAAGATCATGTAAATACTATTTGTAAATATTGTAAAAGCTATTGTAAAAACTATTGTAAATATTATTCACCAAATAATTTAATTCTCCAGCTTTTCTGAAGACTTTTGTTGAGGGTGGTACGCGAACCCTATGCGTTTGTCAGTGTGCAGAGATGCCAGAGCTCGTTCTTTCAGCGTAAACCAGCTGTAAATTCTCCTTGCGAACAAGACACACAACGATTGGCCAAGACACAAGATACATAAAGATTGGCTGACACCTGCTACGGGTCGACTGTGCAGGCTAACTTTTAGGATTCAACGCGTAAAGTTATCTTCTCGTTGGGGTTTCTCTTAAGAATTTTTCCCTTTAATGCTAAACTTAAAGTACTTAAATGCTAACTTAAAGTATCAAGTTGACCAAGAACACAGACACACGATTTACTGACCTCGAGAAGATTATATAAGTCGATGAAAATGTCTCTTTTATTCGATTAACCAATTTCGAATTTATAAACTCAAGCAATCATATTTTAAATCTTAAGAATATTATTTCGCAATTGACTCATTTCGACAAATTAAATATGAGTTTTTCACTCATTTGCCTTCACCAATCGAAATTTATTCTTCAATTAAACTATGGAAGGCGATTTTATGATTTCTTCAATGAATGAGAGTCTTGGATCGGAGATAGACTCAACACCACTGGTAACACCAAATTTTTTCCAATACATTGACAAAATGGACCTAAGATCAAGAACGTTCTTTAGAAATGGACTACGGAAAACCGAAGATTAGCCGAAGCTACATCTAAGCGTCAATTTTTGTTGAAGTGTAGAAGTAATGATGTTATTTCGCAACGTATTTTAAATCTTAACAAACGACAAAAAAACTTCTCTTTTTATAGTTATACTTGTCAAAAAAAATTTACTAAGTTTAATCAACATTATTCTTGGAAATTACTAAAAATTGAAATTCGAGATTTTAATTTTCATAATAATTTTTTAAACAGTTCACTTAAAAAAACAAGAAAAACCATTTTGGATTCTGATCTTGATGATAATATTTAAAAAAATTCTTTGAGTTATCGGAAAAAAATTCAATTCTATTAACAAAAAATGTAATAACAAACACAATATTAAATTTGAATCTTTATTTTCAAATCATCATAGCCAATTGAAGACAAATAAAGATCATTCGTTGAAAAATTTAACGGATATTCAAATACCAACAGACACTATTGATATTGTTTCCTTAGGACCTAATTATAGCGTTCCTTCAAAATGTTCAAAATAAAAAGTCATTGATATCATCAAAAATGTAGAATTAGTACTTTAATCGTCTGATCTACACAATGACCTTAAAAATGAAATAAGAGACAAAGTTACTAAATTAACAACACTTTAAAGAGAGATATTCATATTTCCAAAGAAGGTAGAGAATTTTCTAAAAAATTAAAAAACACAATTTTTTTTTATTTGGTGAAAACATTTTTTTTTGAAAAATAATCCTGATATCTTTTTTACTAATGCTGACAAAAGTAATCTCACTGTTTGTTAAAAAAATCCACTTACAACACAAAAATGTCCAATTTGCTTTCGGATACATCGACTTTCATTCCAGTAAATAAAAACCCATTGAGAGAACTACGGATAAACAAATCTAAAATTTTAAAAAATCTTAATGACAATAACTTTTTAAAATACAAATACCTCAATAAACAACTTACATTAACTGACACGGTTTTAGCTAAATGTTATGGTCTACCAAAGATTCATAAACAAGATGTTCCGTTTCGTCCTATTATTTCTCTCGTTAATAGTCCAACACATTTTTTGGCTAAAGTAATTTATGATGAATTAAAGCTATGTATAAAAACTCCACGTTCACACATTAACAACAGTTTTGAATTAAAAGAAAAACTCAAAGATATAAACATAGATGACGATTTTGTTCTTCTTTCTCTGGATGTCAGCTCTTTATTTACAAATATCCCTTGTAACATGGTTTTAGAGAGTTTAGAAAAGAGAGTTAAATTTGTTCATAACCAATGTAAAATTCCATTTAATGATATAAACTGTACAAAATTCCTTTCCGAAAATACCTTTTTCATTTTTAATAACAACATTTATAAACAAATTTATGGCAAACCAATGGGCTCACCAATCTGACCTTTGTTTGTGGACATTGTAATGGATGATCTGGAGGAAACGTATCTAAGAAAATTAAAAAATATTTACGGCGTGTTCCTCTTTTTAACTATAGATATGTCGACGACACGATCCTATGTGTCCAAAAAAACATGTTGATGTAGTTATCAAGATCTTTAACTCGTATAATAAAAACTTACAATTTACTTTTGAATTAGAACAGAATGAGAGCATTAATTTCTTAGATATGATGGTAATTAGAAATGATAATCGTATTATTACTAATTGGTTCCAAAAGCTAATGTCATCGGGCAGGCTAATTAACTTTCTTTCACATCATCCTATCCAACAGAAAAAAAATATTGTTTACAATCTTGTTGATGGAGCTATATTATTATCTCGTAATAAATTTCACTTTAAAATTTAGAAATTATTAAACAATTACTGATGAATAATGATTATCCGATTTGTTTCATTAATAAAAACATAAAAATCCGCATGAACAAAATTAAAAATCACTCTCACAGCAAGGTAAGAGTAATCACTCTCACACCAAGGTAAATAGTAAACAGATTCGTTCACATGTACACCATCTTAAAGTTAGCCTACCTTTTTCTAATAATTTTACAAAATTGTCTAAGATTTCAAATAGTTACAATATTGCTACGATCCCTACAGTCAAAAAAAGTTTAGGTTCTATTATAAAATTAGGTAAAGATACCTCAGAAAAATGGGATAAAACTAATGTAGTTTACAACTTTTCCTGTTAACAATGTTCTGCTTCTTATGTGGGTAAAACAAAAAGATCATTAAAGACTTGTATCAATGAACATATTAAAAACAAAAAAACTGAGTCAGTTGTATATAAATATATACCAATTGTATATAAATTTATACCAATATAACTTTAGTCACACATTTGACCGAGAATCTAACTATAAAAAAGACTAATTTCAGAGATGATCCATATTAACAGTAATTTAAATAATATTAATAAAAAAGAAGACATTTATGCTCTTAACAAAACATATTTTCCGTTATTACAGAAATCAAATTTGTGACTAAATTTCCAATAGATGTATGGACATTAATCTATATTATTTCTTAATGTGTATGTGTGTGGTACGTTTGTATATAGATGATATGACTAAACTTGTCGCTTCAGTAGACTTTACACCGTCAGCTCGGTTGAACTAAAAATGAGTTCATTTCTCTCTAGTCTTAGACGCGTTAAAATTTTGCTTTAACCAGTGATTTTTAATGATAATTTTTTAAAAAAATCTTTTCTTTATTCATACAATTTTTGTAAAAATTTAATATTTATGTGGTGTTTTCTTTTTAATAAATTAGCCTTATGAGGTTGGCGAACCCGTGCCAACGAAACTTCGCTCATTTCGACAAATTAAATATGAGTTTTTCACTCATTTGCCTTCACCAATGGAAATTTCTTCTTCAATTTTTCTAGTTTAAAATAAATAAATTCATAGTTTGGGGGTTTTCAATCAATTTTTAGTTTTACGATTGCTTTATTAATAATCTGACGAATGTAATTAGGTATTCTTTTATTACTCGGTTGCGTGAGTATATGTATGGAAAGCACGTACTTGTACATACTATATTCACGTATTCAAGCAAGTTGTTTATCACTTGGAATAGTTTAGTCGTAAATCGACTCAGTAAGGTCTAAAATGGAAAAGCTACAGCACGATTCATGACGAAAAGATACATGATTATGCTCTTTACTGCTTTGTGACAACAGCCAAGCTATAAACCGAATTGTCTGCTTCAAAGAAGAAGCAAAGGGGAACTTTCAACCTCGTTACGTTTAATAATTGCATAATATCCCAGTAGTATAATCAACCCGCGCAAATCGGTCTGACCGCAATTGCGAACTATGTAGATCCCATTTACCTAGCGAAATAGCTTGCAAACACAATGAATCAACTAGTCTTCCCTGATTTATTCTCTTTTCACTTGATCGACGTTAAAGCTATTCCTGCTGCATTATTCTTTTAAATTAAATTCGTTTCCACTTTCGTAAATCTTCCTTTCCATGGATAATTAATTCTCTTAAGAATATAAACACAGCAAGTTCAAAGTTCTCTTATGAAGCTCAACTTATAAATGAAAAGCACGAATTTACTAAAAGGATTGTTCATTAACTTTGCATTTGTATAGCATAGGGTTTTAAGTTTTCCTTCTTTAAACAATGACATTCTTCCCTAGTGAAACAGAAACTAAGCCTTGGTGGAATATACAAAAGCTTTCTTCCAGAAAATAGAATAATTCTAAAATAAATTCGCGTAGAGTCTTTTCCCAGCAAATTTTATAATTTCAATTCATACGAAGGATGTAAATTCTTGAAAGATAGGTGTCATTTGTAACTCTCATAGTTTTTTTTTTTCACGAGATGGAGAATCTATGTTAATAAAGAGTGCAAATTGAGCATCAGTAATAGGTGAGAGTATAACAAAGAAAGAATAAAGGAAAATGAATAAGGGATAAAGGATATCCTCGATATTATCTACCGGAGTACGGAGTAAATAGCTAATTAAAATTTACCCCAGTTCATCGTGCACTCTGATTCTCTCTCAATTTTAAAAGAACGGTACTCGAACAGCAGGCTGGAATCAATATAATGCTAGCTGCGTGCGTAGTTCATTAGACAAAATACTCTTAACGCATACCTCTTCATAAAGCGATATGCCCCGCCATATAGCTCTTTTGCACAAATTTTGATCCTCGATAATTCCCATTTAAATCCTCGGTCATGAATATAATCTCTTTCACCTGTAATCGCTCTAGCACACATACACACAGATGCGGTCAAGTGTCGGTTGGCCGATTACAGATAGCATTCAGAATGCTCACATTGTGCCACAGTAACATTGCGACTGCAACTCGGTAGTGTTGGAACCATTCTCAGTCGTAAACATGCAGAAATACCCTTTTATTCCACTTTATAACCTCGAATAAAACTCAACACCCTCTAACTTGCATTCAAACTCAAAATTCCAACTACCCATGTATTTACAATAATAACATAAAGATTATATTTCAGATTCCTTAAACAAATAAACTGAAATTGCTGGTTTCTTATTTGCAAAAAAATTCAGTATGTGCTTTAGGTAGATTGAAAATAAAAAGCCGCTGCCAAGTAACATGGGTGCGTTCATTTTATGGTGTAACTTAATTGTGTTCATTTCATAAACACTGCGCTTCCCCATATTAAATCATCAAATAAATTTGAAGTTACTTTCTCCTAGAAGATAAAATATCTTATCGATATTTTTATATGAATATGAAAATATGAAAATTTTTAAAAAAGATAAACTAGAAACGTTTCAATATCCCTTATTCATACTTTTTTATAGGACGATAAATGTTAAGCTTGAAAAACAAAAACTATTTTTATTGAAACCTGCAGTGGCTTGATTATATTTTCAACCTTAATACCCGGTATTACCATGAAGCAATTTTATTAAAAGTGAAACTCAAGAAGAGGTTCGGGGTGAGCTTAACTCAATAAGCTTCAGCCATCATCTAATACGTACAATAAAATTCGATTGTGGTAGATTGACAGCCAGAGTGAATGACCCAATTTCTCGAAGATACGTTTTGACTTACCGAGTTAGAAACACACGTCATATGTCTTGAAATTTAAATATAGATTGCAGAGAGGGCCATAAATTTATTTAATAATTGAAGACCTCTGAAAAATATCTGAAAATCCAATAAAAAGGGAGGTCGATGGAGCTTCTTGGTGCGAAACTACTGCATATTCATGAGAATGAGATCATTCGCCAAAATGTTATTCACGGCACAAGTTTCGAAGCAGTCACATTTTTCCTTTTTTTCAGTGTATTCGCAAACTTTAGATTTATTAGTCTCTTATTTAAAATTGTAATAAATATGTATATCAAAGCTCGAGATTTATAAATATTTCTCCTTTCAACCTGTCAAGTGCCTTAAAGTACGTAAAGGAGTGCGACAGGTTGCCGGTAGAATTCAAGCGGCGTTTTACCTCAGCTGCTGCTATCAATATTCGTATAATGAGCCAAAACACTCCTAAAATCCATGAAAGATTTCTTACACGTGGCCGAATGAAGGCTCATATTGATATCTTCGACAAATGACGGTGCGACCACGGCGGATGGAAAACTTCTTATGATAAAAAGTTTTAAACTCCTTGTTCCATTAATAATAACCAAATATCAATCTATCAAAGTAGATTAAATTACTTGTTCAAATTATGACACGTATTAAACACTTTTAACACAAAAGAATATTTCACAGTTATAAATTGAAATCTGTTTTACAAAAAGTCTTGCTCTTTGTTTTTCACTCTTTCTCTTTTACTTTCCTTTAATTTCTTTTCCTTTCCTTTATGGTCTTCCTAAATCCACAAATAACTCCACTTTGCGCCAAAGTAGTTCTGAACTGACAAACTAAAGCATTTAAGACTACATACTTTCTTCTAAATAAGAAGACAAAGTTAAGCACTCTTCTAAGTCTCAAGAAGATCATGATATAACTATCGATTGCCAAGAAGTTTTAATAACCTCCTGAGAAATTATAATGCAGACGTAGAACAGGTATACCGCTCACCTAAGTGCGAATTATATTGATCTTGAAGTAAGAAAAGCTCTTGATTTTGATCAATGAAAAAAGTAATTATAACTAAATAACTTTGTAGCGAAGCTCGACAACATCCATTTGAGGAACCATATTAAAATTAACTTAAAATTAGATATTTTGTGGCAAGAATTTTATGTTATATTAATTCTAAGGCATTGTTTTGTTCATGCAAAATTTCCAAGTATCAACTTGAGCCTGAAAAGCATACAGAAACGTAGCTCAAAAGATAGTTTTCATTTGCTTCATAATGTAATTGTCAACTATTTGTCACATTTTGATACCCTGGGATTTTCCTGTGTCATATTGTTTCATAAGCTATTAGAACATAATAAAATGGTTATTAAAGAGGTAGAGAAATTGCCAAGCTTATCCTGGTTAAATGTGAGAAAACAAACATGAGCGATATGAGGAAACTCATATTGCAGCATGAAAAAACTATCTGAGTACAAAAGAATTTCATACTAAAAGTAGACATCGTTAATGATATGTTTAATTTAAATTTAGAAGAGCCTTCAAATTATGTAAGCTAATGATTGGTTTTGGCAGATAGTTAATCCATAATTAAATTCGTGTAGCATAGATGTGTTTGCTCTTATGACTGGCACTATTTATGATAATCTGCAAGTATGTGCTCAATGTCAAAACAATAGATCATGATGCATTAATTACACCTGTTATTGCCGAAATAGCGCCCAAGGCAAACAAAAATAACATTCACATGATGTTTGTGTTTCATGGTGAAAGTAAAACAGAAACAATAAGTAATAATGCATATAACCGTAAATGTATAAACTGTCGATAAATCCGCAATCTCAGAAGCAGATTTCGTACACGAAATTAATAATATATTCATGCTGAAATTTTTTAACATGAAAATCACAAATCCATCCATCTAGACAAGAGTGAAATCCATGAATTGAAAAAGTGTTTTACTTCCACCTGCAGAATCCTATGCAGATCATATTATATGTGATGTCTATTGATCGACGAGATAATCAAATTAGCATAAATTTACAGAGAAAATAAAACGGAAAACTCTCGTGAACTGTAAATGTACAAGATTGCCTTGGAAAGAATTTCTATAGAAAATCGACTCCTGCATATAGATACAGGAATTTCTGCCAGAGATAAAATTTGGTTCAAATTTTTGTTAAAATATACATGCAATTTAGGGATAAAAAATTAAAATCGTGTTTCATTTCAAATAAATGTTACTTTTTATTTAGATGAAACATTTAGTTTAAACACTTATTGCTTAGCGACAAGTTTGTTGCATTGGCTCTAAAAGACCTGGCAATTTGTTGAGTTATAAACATAGTTAGTTCTAACGACCAGCGATTAAAGGTCCGCTTCAGTTGAAATGATACAGAACTTTCAGTTTAAATAATACCTTAAAACAGAAGAGAATATTTACAGGTGACTGGCTATAACTTCTCCAAACTTTCTCTCTTTATAAAGTTCGTGAAACTTAAAACGTAGTTCTCATTATGCTACAACTTGAAGGATAATAAAGTGCAGCTTTCGCGCACTGAAATATATTTCAGTCCTTAGTTTCTAGTTGAGCTGAATAGCACTACAGATAATAAAGGTCTGCAACTTTCAGTAACTACAGGAAAATTCATCCTCGCGATGGACTCTCACAATCATACATACATTCATTCATTCATTCAGACACATACATACACACACACAATAAA
>JBAGKK010507524.1:0-14231 GCA_037177015.1 Euceroptres primus | reverse complement strand
TCTCATGATATATATATATATATATATATATATATATATATATATAACATTATATTACTTTGAAAGCAATATACATGAAAATAATCCAGTTAAACTGGTATGAAAAAGAACTCTACATTTAAAGAAATACCTGGATCTAATGTGACAGATAATTTAGCAGTAGATGTTATGCATGATGGTCCTGAAGGATTCTTTGAATCAGATATCGTTCAAATAATACAAAACTATACGACAAAGTCAAAATTTTTCACTACGGAAGATTTAAACTACATCATAGCCTCTTATGACATTCGTCCTTACTACAGAAACATTCTACCTCCCATTCCAGTTGGTCACATAAAAAACAATCAAATCGTCATTTTAGATTTTGTACTAAGTCATTCCATTCTAAAAAATGACCCTGTCTGGAATTTTTATTTCAGTCGACGATAACTTACTGATTTCTTGACTGCTCCCGCATTACAACGAGATCGTGTTAGTCTTAAAAGAATTTTAATCAGAGAGTACAATTCATAAAGTTGTTTTAGAGGCTTTTAATCCTTTAGCTACCACACTCTTTTCCCGTTGTCTAAAAATTCTAAAAAAATTCAGGAATAATGTTTAGTTATTTTCTGACTGTTTTCTGCAATAAAAGTATTCTTTTGAATTTTTTTAGTTTTCTCGGCTTCTATTGAGTATACGATAACTTATAACCACCTTACGAGATGTGTAATGCTCGACTTTGATAAATCCACATATTTATTTTGCAGAATCTTAAGTTTAGGTATTACATGAAAATTTGAGAAAATCGAAAAAAGTGAACTTTGCAATTTGCAACGCTGGTAGCTAAAGGGTTAAAGTTAAGTGCACTATGCTCAAAACTTTCTTGCTTGCGGTCTTCCGGTACATTTCTGAGTTGAATCAATACATCGCGAATCAAAGATTACTGTTCCTGCAGCAAAATGCAGAATTAACATTTCGTGCCCCCAAAATCAAAGGCTTTCATCTTAGTTTTTTATAACTTTACAGGAGAGGTTTTTGAGAATCGCATAACTCGTTCAAATAAATTAATCGATAATGAAAAAGAACGTTTGAAATCTGTTTCTGAATAGAATGGCTATAGCATTGATGAAAGATTGAAACCAAAAAACCTTTCGAGTATTTTATAATAAACTATGGATTTTCAATTTAAAACTTTATAGCTCAAAATGATGAAAAATCATGAAGGTATGGAGCCTTTGGGCTCTGTACTGTCATTCTTAAATGAGGTAGATTTCAATTGTTTTTTAAAAAAATAGGTTAAAGTGAGGTTAAAATGATTTGTTATTAAAAATGTTTAATGTTAAAGAAACTATATAAAAGTTTTGATTAATTTGACTTGTGCAGAATAACTCAAATTATTTATTGACATTAAAGTCTCAATTTTGTCAAAAAAGCTAGATGTTGTTGAAATATCACTTTGGTTCTGAAGTCACGATTTTCGAAACTTTAGCACTTCAATACCAACTACGAATCGTCTACCTTTTTTTATATAGATCCATCTTTTTTACTACTCTCAAAATGGGTCCTGCGGAAAACGTGCCCATTAGCAATCTATTAACAGGTTAGAACTAAAAGCATTTTATACTAAACTGTTATACAAATTCAAAATTGGGTCAGCCACTTTGGAAGTAAATACAACCCATGTTTTGACACATACATGGGCAAGAATATGCAATTGTAAAATAAACGATCATTTATATTGCGAGAAATGCCAATGATAAGAATTGGCTTAGTGATGCCGCTCAAGGCGAGGAATGTAAAGGAAAATCCGAGCAAAACCTTTATTTTCGAGGAACTTAAGACGACTACAATACAAGGACTTTTTTTTTTACAAAAGGCCTTAAAAATCAAGGACTTTCCTTGTCCTTGTCTTACATCCTTGAGTTTCTTAGCCAGATGTGCACCCCTCCGCGCCAGACCTGCCTGAGGAAAAGGGCAAATACATTAAAGCCCTTCCGGGTATTAGAATACTTTTCAGATTAGGTGTTAGGTGAAAAGGTTTTTTTATCTTAGCTTCACAATTAATCTAGCTTTAAATATATTTAAATTTTAATTTAATTCAAAATTATGAATTTTTATGTTAAATTTAACAATTTAATTTAACAATTTTTAACTAAATTATTATTGAATTCAAAGATAATCGAAATATTAAATTAAATCTTATAGCTTCAAAGTCATTTTGTGAGTCTTTACGTTTTGTATATTAAAGTAGGATGGTTTAAAATATTTACTTAAAGAATAATCAATTATGGTAAATAATAATATAAATATTTAATTAATGTAAATAAAATATAAATATAAAAATAGTTAATTAACTCCATAACATTATAGTATTTTAATTATTATAATAGTATAACAATTAAATAATTATACTATTATAATAATTCTTATTAAACAATTAAATATAATAATTTACTTTATAAACATGCTAAACTAATTTTTTTAAATAATATTTTTAGTTTGACAATTTTTTCCCCTTTTAAGATTTGCAAGTGAATAGAAGCCTGGTATTTAAGTGTCCCAGGCGATCAACCTGGAATAGAAAAGAAAGGGTGCTCGGGGTGAATCTACCGCGAGCTACCATTGACACAAAAAATTTGAAGAGAATTTAGAACTTCAGAGTACGGAATTTTCATTGTTATGGTCGACATAGACACATCTGGCAATGGAAAATCAAGACGGCAAGGCGAGACCAAGAAAAGTCCTTGATTTCCAAGGTCCCAAGTTATCCAGAAGACTTCAAGGCAAGGATGATCAAGGAAGGTCAAGGTCCTTGTCGTTACTTTCCTTGTTCCCCGACATTCCTCGCTCGACGGCATCACTAAATTGGTTTCATGAAAAATAGGAATTATTTTTAACATCGGTGGAAAGGGCTCAGAATTGGTTGGGCTACTCATGAAGTTTTAAGCATCTTGAAACCAATTACGAAAACTAATATACAAGGTTGAATTTTTAGGCGACCTGAAAAGAACTATTTAAGCAATATAAACTTATAAAAAGCAAAAGTTACCTGCTTAAACTGCTACAATCTACACTGCCCTCAATTTCACTTATCCTTGAAGAATTCCTATCATCTTGAATTTTTAGTTGTAGTTGGTGCTGATCCTCTACATTCTCTAGGTGTTGTGATTGTGACTGAAGTTGAATAGGTGCTATTTGTTGTATCAAAGACTGATTTTGAATTAAATGATTTTGTTCCATTGACTGAGATTGAATTATATTTAGACTTTTTGCAGATGCATATGAAGAACCAGTCCATTGAGATTGAACAGAAACTTCAGACAAAAGTCCAAGAGATTGGTTTTGCAGACTTAACTGATTTTGTAGTGCATTTGAATTTGCTGCGTCGATCGACTGTTGTTGAGACAGCGATTGTTGAACCAGGCCCAAACTATTAATTTGCAATGCTTGTGGATTTTGAATGTTTTGCTGAAAACTTTGTGAAGTTTGTATACCTATTTGAATATTTGGTTGCAACTGTGGCGAAACTTGTAAATTTTGTATGGGTACTTCAGGTTGAATGGGTTGAAAATATTGTTCCGAATGAACAGGAGGTTTATGGTCCGTAAGGATCATCGTTGCACTTGAGTTCAAACTTTGCTCGTGACTGCTTAAACAATGAGGTGTAGCAGACTTAGATTTAGGATTGGAGAGAATATTTGCCAAATTTTGAGCTAGATCCGGGAGTGTAGATGAAACTTCTTTAGTTTTTATCTTAGAATTTATTTCGGTAGGTAATCCAGACTGAGCAGGAAAGGGAAGAGTTGAACTGCCTGATACAGTTTGCGTATTTTGATGAACAGCAGAAGATGATTGGGGAAGATCCACAATGCCTATATGAGGAGAAAGCGAACTATTGGGAATATCTTGATGCATAAATTGAGTTTGCTGAATAGGCTGAACTGATGCGTTCGGTAAAATTGAAGAAACTTTTCTATCATCAATGGTACCTGACAATTCGCATACTTGAGAGTCACTGGACAAATTAGAAGCATTGGAAATATTTGAAATTCTTCTGTTTTTCTCATCACTAATAAGTTTTAACTGTGGTTGTTGCAGGACCAGTAAATTATTATGTATTTGAGAAGATTGGTGAATCTCTTGCTGTTGTTGCTGCTGTAGTACGGTGTATTTCTGTACAGTAGATTGATTGTGAATTGTTTGAGGAACAAATATATTCATTTGTGCTTGTTGGAGTATTGAATTCGTTGAATCAATTGGATGAGTCCGAGTTAAGCCTTGTTGCAATTGTAAGTCTAATTGCATCTCAGAAGGATCTTGATCATTAACAACTGTGGGTTGAACTTGATTTAAGCATGTAACAATCTGAGGCTGATCAGCTACTTGAAGTGGGTTAATAATTGTTATCGGTCTATGCAAGTTGCTGACAGAATTTTCAGAAAACTTATGTAACTGTGAATTTTCACCCAGTATTTGATCTTGTTGAAGACTATTTAACGGTTCAACTGCAGATCTTGGAATTTCTGTGTTATCGATTATTTCGTTTAAACTAACTTTAGGCACTGTATCTGTTAGATCTATGACTTCTGGTGACTCTAATAAATTTAATTTTTCTTGACTTTCTCCTTGGCTACTTGATTTTTCTTGATCTGTGATAACATTCTGTTCAAAGACTGGACTAACTAAGAATCGAGAGATTTTTCGAGGTGGCACAATTTTTGTTTTATTTTCTACGGGTTCCAAACTACTGGAAATATTAATATCATTTGGCAAAATTTCCTCTTGAAAATTCGTCGTGAGTTCTACTTCATCAATTTTTTCAATACTCTTTAATGGTGTATTGTCAGTTACATCATTCAAGAGAGTGCATGCGTCAATTGATGTTGCTTCAATAGAGACGGGAGAAAATCCTGTGTTGTTTTGAGATGAGTTTACTTCCACTATGGTATCCGCTAATAGAAAAGAATGTAGATTCTCTTGACTAGTGGCTAAGTCAGCGGGTACATTCGTCGAAGTGAATATATCGGTGCTTTGATTACAAGTGGACGAACGTCTAGAATCATCGGCTGAGCTATTTGGGCCAACCTGGCCATCAGTTGTTTGAATATTTTGCTGTTTATCCAATGGAGCAATTGTGATTTGAGATATAATTTGATCGATTGGAAGTAATTTCGTAGGTGTAGACGTATTGGAAGTTTCGTCTCTCTGTAATAGGAGACACGCTAAATTATTACACATATAAAAGAAAAAGCTGTTGTAAATATTGTTAGCTCTTATAGAAGTTATATGTCGACAAAAATTATTATCTTAAACAGCTATGATAATAATGCAAGTAATTATAAAATTAAATGTTATTTAAGTATTTAACGTAATACAGAAATTGAGCAATTTGTGTAAAAATTTTTTGAAATTTTGAATTTATTTCTTAAAGGGTTGTTATCTGATGCTATTAAAACATTCTTTTTAGAGAAGAGGTGTAAATAAGTTTCAAATATTAATAGGCCACAATTTTTTAAAACTTTGCGTTATCACGATTTTCCTACTGCCAGTTCCCACAACTCATAACTGCTCTGACATGAAAAACCGAATCTCAAAATAAGTCTTTAATCATCAAGTAAACTTTAAATTATCATCCAACTACGAAGCATTCGTCACGCGATTATTTAATACCATTGCATAATTCCGCGAAAGTGCTGCAAGCTGAAAGAGGTTTCGGAGTTTTCATGTCAGATATGAGTAACGAGCGCAAAGGATTAATATTCCCTTAATGAAAAGAATTCATGCCCACCGAAAAAAATAAATCTGTAACCTAGCGATACCGCAGGTTCCACATTTCACTGACATAAAATAATTAAAACACAGTATTTTATTTATATATGGAGACAACTTCATGAGTCGGTTAATTTATCAAACCTTCGTTTTCGAAAAATTGACGAAAAGTTAATGTTATATCATTGATTCGACGAAATCGAATTATGTCGAAAAAATAATTCGCTGAAAACCGTTAATTTCAAGCCATACTTCTTTTAGCATGTGGTTATGAAATATAAGAGAGGAGTGCGTTTGCGAAATAGTTTCATTGTTGATAATGCATATGGGTTTTTTAAAAGAACAGAGCAACAGATACCGTTATAATGATTAATATATTTCTTGCGGTTACGTGACAAGAGATATATCGCCATATGATAGAAAAGGACAATCTTACTTTCACGTTGAAGTTTCCCGTTCCCGGCCTCACTGTGTTCAGAGCTATTTTACCACAGGATGCATCGACATATAGAAATGGATCGCTGGCTGCATATTACATCAAAGTGACATCAGGAATACAAAGAGAAGAAAGAGCGAGAACGCCGACCTGTCCTTTTCTATGGAATCTGATTTGGGTACTCACCTTCCTTGTCCTCTCATTAAAAAAGGATGGATTTGTCCTTCAACCAATCATATTATATATAAAAGGACAGGTCGACGTTCGTTCTCGCTCTTCCGTCTTTTTCTATTCTTGGCGTCACTTTGATGTAGTATATAGTCAGCGGTACATTTCTATATGTCGAACAGAAAATGTTTAGATTTAAAAGTCATTATCATTTGAATACTAGATGGGAACACACCATAGAAAAATATTACGATTGCATGATCCGGTGCACCAGGATTGTTAATTCTGTATTTAGTGTTGTTACTTTCAACTTTAGTCTTTAAATTTAAAAAAATTCTCCGTAGAAAACTCTTATAACTACCTGGTGTATGATCTGGTGCACCAGCGAATTGTTTTTTCGACGAAATTCGAGTTCGTCGGATCGATTATATAACCCTTTTTATCTTCATGGTAATTTTGCTTTGAAATATGTCAAGGTGCTTTAACATTAGGGTGTCCCAGAAAACCGATTTTTGAATCTACATGGGGAAACCAGCCTGATCGATGAGGTTCACGAAAAAAGTGAACGCGTATTCTTTTTTTCGAAATCGGTTGATATACGATGATGCCTCATTTGCCCTGAAGTTTCCCATGGAATTATCATGGGGAAAACTTAATTTTTTAAAAAATAATTTAGCAAACTGAAAGGTAATATGACATTTTTCAACAATTTTTTTTTTCAAAGTCTGTCTGAAATTATGGCATATTCTGGAGGCTATTAGCTATTTAATAAATATAAAGCACTAATTTATTTATTTTAAAGTTTTCTAAATTGTTTAAACAATGTCTCATTGTTGAAATGTGACTTTCATCAGGGAATAGCCGGAACAAAATAATTTTTTCTAATTTTTGCAACTAATTCGATTATTGTCAACCATTCTAAAATGTTTTTATTTAAATATTAAGTGCTAATTTATTTATTTCAGTGGTTTCAAAATTGTTTAAATAATTCTTCATTGTTGTAACTTTCCTCTGGAAATAGCTGCAACAAAATCGTTTTTTCCAGCGAATGTTATCAGATTAATACATTTAAAATTAAAAAATAGTTTTAACAAATGGTAATTGTTTTAAAAAATAGGAGCAGGTTGAAAACATTTTATAACTGTTGATAATAATCGAATTAGTTGCAAAAATTGGAAAAAACTTTTTTGCTGCAGCTATTTCCTTGATACCTGAGAATTGTTCGTGTCAATTTGAGGTGAATAACATCCGGCTAGCTGGGTGGTCCTAACTCACCGATGGTCGCAGACTACGCGATTGAAAGCTAACCAATAGATTTGTTATCACAGACCGTATGCGTGGTTTTTTCGGAGAGCTCTGCGGTCTAGAAGAATCAGGTACCGAGCAGGTGAGAGTCTCGCCACTCCTTCTGGATTCTCAGTTTGACAGGCGTGCACTTCCGCGGCGAGGACCTGGGGATGGTTAGCAAAGGTTTTTCACTCTCGGCTGTGGCAGGCTCCGTTTTTTTGCCTCCGAACTTGTGAAAGACGGCTTCGTCGACTTCCTCTTAGGAACATTGGCTGAAAACTCATCTTCTAGTATCGAGGAAGGAGGAATTTCCAGAATAATTCCTCGTGTACGTTTTTGTATCCTGGACGGTAGGTAGTCAACTTCGGCGGTGTTGGTGAAATAAGAGACGCTAGCAGCTCAAGGAAATGATCTGGGGTTGTTGCTCAATTCTCATGGGTTGGCGGAAGGACCTGTACGAGCCCTTTCGTCGGCGTGCTAAGACCGAGTTCCTCGAAGACTTTAGAGAGCGGTATCCAGCTAGAGGTTGGCAACTTTGATACTTTTACTGCCTGGGTGGGTTTCACTGAAGAGGAACTGAGTGCTTCCTGGATTCGGATGAGTCCCAGCGCTGTTAATAGTTTCGCTGGAGTCTGTCGAGCTGCTTGCCGCCGAGAAGACTTTAACGCTCACTTTCTCAACTTTCTGCCCTTGGGAATCGGGATGATCACCCCCGGAGGAGCGTTGCGCTGCGCCTTGAATGCTTCTCTTCGGTTCGCCATCAGGTGAGCATTCTGGCGAAGCTTCTTACTTTTTTCCATCCAGTGTAAGGAAAAACCAAGGTCCAAGGTATTTGGACGAATATTCGATCTCTGGGGAGAAACGAGAAATTTTCCAAACCTCTCAAGAGGAACGAGGGATACTCCCAAACCTCTAGAGAGGAACGTAAGAACGCCTTAAACCTCCTCAGGTGATCGACTAAAATTACGAACCTCAGTCGCGGAATGAAGGTAATCTCAAACTTCCAGAGTGGAACGAAGAATCCTTCAAACCTCTCGAGAGGGACGAAAGAACCCCCGAACCTCCGGGTAAGGAACATGGGACTCACCAAACCACCTACGAGGGATGATGGAAAACTCCAAACATCTTACGAGGAACGAAAGTTTCCCTGGCACTCTTGGGTGGAACGAACGGTACTCCGAACCTCTAAGGTGGAACGGAAGGTTCCCCAAACCTCAGGAGAGGAGCGAAGAGATCCCCAAACCTCAGGGGAGAATCACTATTAAACTCGAGTGCAAGTGAGAAGCAACTTCGGAAGGGTAGTACTGGAGAATAAAATAAGGGGAAAAAAACAAACCACCTAACTTAGTTGAAAAAAGTAACAAGTTTTTATTGTAGGAACGTAGGATTACAAATAAGAACCAAAGTTCGGTCTCGGTGATATAGAGAAAAATAGTCAAGAGGAACGTTAATCAGTCGACCGGTGTCTTTGCAGTCTAGTTTCGCACTGACTGACTGCTCGACGTGAGCTGGTCTCGTGAGGCGCTCTCAGCGTCTCCACGCGGAAATTCTACTTAGCAGCCACTGACATCGTGAAATAGGTTAGAGCGCGCACTATTTAAATAAGTCAAGAATGAAAAATACTTAAATAATTAACCTACTATATAAAATTTTACTTAACGTTTGTTTTTTCTTTAAGAAAGACAGAATAGTATTTTAATATAATTGATTGTGTAACATCCTGATGAAAGTTACAATAAAGAACTGTTTAAAAAATTTAGAAACCACCACTGAAATAAATAAATTAGCACTTAATATTTTAATGAAAAAATTTTAGAATGGTTGATAATAATCAAATTAGTTGCAAAAATTAGAAAAAGTTATTTTGTTCCAGAAATTTCCTGATGAAAGTCAGGTTTCGACAATGAAACATTGTTTTAACAATTTATAAAACTTTAAAATAAATAAATTAGTGCTTAATATTTATTAAATAACCTCCAGAATATGCCATAATTTCATGCAGACTTTGAAAAAAATTGTTTAAATAAATAAACATTGTTTAAACAATAAAAAATTGTTCAAAAGTGTCACATTATGTTTCAGTTTACCAAATAATTATGATTTATGAAAAAAATTGGTAAAATGAGGGATAAAAGTTGTAACGTTGTGGGTTTTAACCCGTTGCTGATCCTCTCACTTCACTGTTGTTTATTAAATTCTGTTTGAAAATAACTTAAGAAGTTCCACCGCTGGCACAAGACTCAATTGAGATTAAGAAATTGTATTATTTTACTCATGTTTTGGTTCCTCTAGCCTTTATAATGTTTTCATTGTTGCTTTTTTTAAGTCTTAATCTTTTAAACTCACAGTCTTTCTATCACTGGTTCCTTTGCCGACTGGATATTGAATTCCAGAAGTTGCTGTCGGTGGTCCAGATTATTGATGACAGGATCGAACCAAAACAAGTTCGATTGCTGTCAAAACACTGGATGCAGCCATTATGGACTTGAAGGTGTCTCCACCAAAGACCAACAGAGGCTCCCACTTGATAGATTTGACTATTTTCACCGAGTATGAAGAAATAGAGGGCAGCACTTCCGCGACGTGATCGCGAACGTGAGGTAAGGACTTCCGGAGAACCAAAGAGGAATTCAGTTCTGTGCTGGCCGTCGCGTCACTGAAATTGTGTGGAGGCGTACTGAGATTGTCCGAGACATTGCCGTCTGAGTTCCAAAGGATCCATTTTTCGTGGTTTGGTTGAGAGGTAAAGGTAGGCGTCAGCAATTCTCCGACCTTTGAGTTTTTATGTTTGTTAGGTTTCGCGTTTTGTAATTTTTAGTTTGAGAAATTCTGTGCCACCAAAAAGGCTTCGTCAAAATTTTGTAGCGTGGCGTTGTTTTAGGTTATGAGTCCTTTTGCCGAGTTTTGTTAGGAAAATTTTAGTTTTACGCCTAATTCTTATACTCAGATTTTTGTTTCCTTTATTCCGCTTTATTTAGTAAGATAAGGTTTTATCGGAAATTTTGATGTTTGCTGTAAAGTTTAGGTTTAATTTGCCGCGTGTTTTCTGAATAGTTTACTTTTATTTTATACCATACATTTTCTCACATAATTCCATATTTTTATTACTTTTACAAAATTGTTTGTTTCAACTTTATTTAACTGCGCATGTCTACTCGTTTTCCGCCCCCACGAAATCCGTCTCCTCAGAGTTGGTCGGAGTTTTCGAGTATTTTGAGTCTGTAGTTTTTAGGTTTTCAAGTCTAAAATGAGTTTCTAGTTTGCTTACTTGTTTTACCTTAAATTATTTTGAGAACCGATTTTTGCTGTCGAATGTCATCTCATTTCGCAAGTGTCTTGCGCCTGGCCTTTTCATTTTTATCTTTTCATCTTATTTTAACGTTGGGCAAAAAATAGTTTGGCGGTACTTCCAGCTTCATGTTCCATATGGATGAAATTATCGTTATAAGGACAATTTATCACAAAACTCTTACTCGTTACTTATGGGGTGGTTTTTGGAGCCCTACAAAAGGACCTTAGAGGGGTTCAATTCCGAAATTGATTATTGAGTCTTATTCCATGATGAATGATGCAACTCCCTACTTTATTATACAAATTCGGGTTTTATTGTGCGTCTTTAAAAAGTTGAGTTTTCCTTATGCTAAATAATTCAATGAGAAGCTTCAGGGCGAATGAGGCACCATCAAATATCAAGGTATTTACAAAAAAATACATGTTCACGTTTTTCCGGAACCTCATCGATCGGGCTAGTTTTCCCATAAGAATTCGAAATTTTTTTTACAATGTATTTCTGGGACACTCTATTTGACATAAATGGTTGTTATTGTTTGTCATTACTGTTCGTGCTTTATTTAAGTGGTCCATAATACGGTATTGCAACTTTATGTTCAAATCAAAATTTAGTCATGTTTGAAGTCTTATTAAAAAGAAAAAGTAGATTAAGTTAAAAAAACTTGAAACTTACCGAATAGCAAGCATTTTATTTTGAATAAACTTTTTGATGGTAAAATCCTTTTTTTATGTGGTTCTGAAATAAAAACATTTATTCTTCAAAAATCAGCCTTTTTGCGGTTTCCGGTATTTTCAGTGGTGAATATCTTCTCCAGAGGAAAACGAAAAAATTCCTACTTTTAGGAACCACTACATTTGCCCTTTTACTTGCTCCGAAAACTGCAAGTCAAGTTGATCCCGATCATAATTTTCATGAAAAAAAAGTTTAAAAATAGTATTTATAACCCCGATTATGACACTGCAGCGAAAGTATAGATGTGTCTATGTAAGTCGATGATAGCTCTCGACGTTCGAAACGATCAGTTTAAATTTTAAAAAATTATGCTAAAGTATTTTATAGATGTGTCTATTATATTATATTATAGATGTGTCTATTTTATTTTCTATATTATATATAGATTTTTATTATATATATTATAATTATATATAATTATAAAGATTATATATATAATATAATTTCTATATTATATTATAGATGTGTCTATGTAAGTCGATGATAGCTCTCGACGTTCGAAACGATCAGTTTAAATTTTAAAAAATTATGCTAAAGTATTTTTCTTACAAATGTTTCTATTGCAGAATCGAAATAAGAAAAACTTTTACCATCGAAAAGTTTAGCCAAAATACTTGCTACTCGGTAAGTCTTAAGTTTTTTTTTACCTAAATCCACTTTCTTTTAATAAGACTTCAAAAAAGACCAAATTTTGACATTTAGTTGAACATAAAGTTTCAACACCGATTATAAATATTATTTCACGTTTAAAACAACTCTCGTTGAATGAGAATCAAAAATTCAATTATGTTAAATAAATATAGAGAACTTAAATTACATCTTTCAAGACCGTTTTTAAGTTTTTGTTGATTTTATATACACTGTGAAAGGGCCATTTCTTCTCATCCAATGATCTTTAAAATTAAAATTTGTGGACCAAAATAGTCGAATTTATTCGGGTTTTCCGGAAAACATGTTTTAAAAGCATTCGCAATTATGTCTAATGAGTATCAATTTTTTAAATAGGTCGTAAAAACCGGTTCTATACGATATAATATGAACTGACCCTAATTGTTGAAATACGTATTGTTATAATAAATATTGCTATGGTATTAAACTACAGGGTACAAAAAAGCTTGTCACGCGCGTAGCGCGCATTGATTTTTACTATTACATCTTAAAAAGTTACTTCAGATTACAGTTTTAGCAACCTGGTGCGTGATCCGGTACATCCAGGTCCTTATTTCTATGCAAAAGTATTTACTTTTGCATGGAAATAACTGGGAAATGCGGTTTTTTTGCTTAACGTCTCCATTTTGGCATGGAATTAAAGATCCTAAGTTTTTGGCAACGGCTCTGGACCGGAACCAGCCGGATAAATTTTTTGGTGAAGTTACAAAAAATTACATTTGCGAGGATTGACACAGTACATTTCACTGTAGCGTAAAAGTAGTTATTGTCAAAAAGAAACTGGATAAAATTTTGCACAAAACAAAGAAAAAAGAAAATGTAGAGACTCAATCTGCAGTAATTTAAGAAAAAAAACATTGATCTAGCCCTTATAGGTTAAGAGCTGTGACCTCTCAAAGTACACTACTTTCGACCCTTTTTATATTTACAGCTCTTTTTAAGGGTGGCAATTTGGACAAACTTCCGAATAGCGCCTACATCCGAATTTCTTGAAATTCTGAATAATTATTATCCGATGATTACGAATATCATAGTGGCAGTACCCGCAAATTCGATTTTCATGGTGAAACCCATAAAAAAAACTCATAAAAGTCATGGTTTTCGCATTTACATCAGTAAATAAAAAAAATTTTGGGAAATGTTTCAGACAAACGTTATAGACTAAGTTAAAATACATATTTTCAGTTCTATGCGTTTTTTCTCTACGAGTGATAGTTTTCGAGAAATTCGAAGTTGAAGGTAGAAAATCACAAAGAGGGGTGTGATTCAAATCACACGTATCATCAAAATGGCCCTGGAAACAGACAGAGGGGTGATTCAAATCAAGCACGTATAATAAAAATATCATATCTGACTGAAGTTATTTTGTTTACTGGCTTAATGTTCTCTTTAAATTCTCAAAGCGACAACATTATATTATACAAACATTATGTCGAACATTATACTATAACAACCATCGCTTCAACCCTATGACACAGATCGAAGATTCAGTACCTTTATTTTATCATGGTGTCTGAAACGTTATAATTGTAGCGTGTGGAATTTTATCCGAATTACAACATAGAAACACTCAGAAAGCAAAAGTGTCTAACAGACCCATAAAAAAAAACAAAAAAAATCCGCCCGGTCCCCTTCGGGGGCGCGGGCACATTCTCATCGCACGCCTAGGGCGCGCGATACTATTGATCGTCGTGGTACGCGCTCCGATATTATTAAACGTCGCGCTACGCGCTCCAATATTATTGAACGTCGCGCTCCGTTATCGTTAAACCTCGCACTGCGTGCGAGGTTCTTATAGCACGCAAAGGTCGCTTCGATGGCTAGTTTGAGCGCGCTTCCGGGCTCGCGGAATATTCGTCGTTCTTTGCGCAGAGTCAAGTTTATTCCTCATGATTT
>JBAGKK010507513.1:0-14233 GCA_037177015.1 Euceroptres primus | reverse complement strand
TTAGTAGTTTTCTACTAAAAATTAGTAGAAATGATTACTAAAGCAATTGGTAAACGATTCGGCACTATTTCATTAGTAGGAAATGACTAATTCAGATTTAGAGAGTAAGCGAATAATATTCCAAGGACAGGATATAGCCAGCTTTTTGATTTCCACCCATAAATGGGAAAATTTAATCCTAATAACGCCCAGAAACAATATATATCGTTAAAATTTTTTTGTTGAAAATAAGTCGCAACGGCTATCAGACAATTTATTTTGGAATGACCCAATTTGGAATTCATTAATACTGTTCACTTGCAAGATGATAGACCCTATAGAGTATTTCAGCCTCTGTTTTAATGTAAATTGGTTTTAAAAAGTTTTGAATTGATTTTATTACATAGCAGTGCTTGTGGAGGTTTTCCAGAGTTTCAGCAAGTAATCTTGTTATAATTTCGCAATTTTAAATTAATTAATACTGCTTAATTGAAATACGATAGACTTAAAATAACCTATCAGGAAAAGTTTATGATGAAGTTACCTGTTTTATAACCAACACCGATGTTGTTCCCCTGAAAGTCGTATCCAGAACCAGCGTTGTTATTATAGCCGTTATTGTTCGTGTTGTACTGGTCAGGGTATGTCGCAACACCCTCGTACCGAACGTCAGCATGAAAGCCGGTCCTCCAATCCGCTGTATATGTTACTATTTGCGTTCTACCATCCGGAAGTTGAACCCTGTATTCCCCTCGAACTGTTTCACCATCGCTGGTCTCTCGTCGCCCGAAGTCATTTCCGGTGGCTACATCCTTCACAGCGTATCCAAACTCGTAAGATTTTGGCTGAAAATAAAGTCGATATCATCACTGGGCACACAAGTTACATATACGTATATGACAAATGGAGTCCAAAGCAAATAAAGCAACTTTCATTTTAAACATTCTATTTCCCAAAGAAATGAAATTCCAGACAATATTGGTCTCTTTTCCTCTTGAGGATCTCTTTGAAACTAGTTTTATCGTCTCCAGAATTCAATTAAACTCTATTAGCTCCTTTCAAGATGTCAGGATTTAATTCCAAAGTTCCTGCTCGGGATTGTCATTCCTTGGATTATAACGTTTTCAGGCGTCTGCAGATTTAACAAAATTAAATTCATTGTATTGAATTAAATCTTTTAAGTGGAATGCAGTGAGATTGTTTGTTTCTTGAGGATGGTGCAATCAGTTTAAATCGCAATGGCTTGCGAAACGCGAAATGTGCCTCTTTCCCGGTCCCTTAACTGTAGTCAATCACCTATCACGTATCAAAAACCGGTAACGAAATGCATCTAAATCATTAATCCAATTAAGCATTAAGCTATGTAATAAGGGGTATCATAGCGTGGAAGACGTTAATTTGTATCCTCTCAGATCTACCGTAAGATTGCTTTTAAACCATATTATTTCAAAGTCTCAGAGTACCGGACACCTCTTGCAACTTTCAGTTTCATATAACTAGAATAACGTCCAATTCGTTCTGAGTCTAATTGTATTACGTTAATGCGTTGACGCAAGAACGACACAACCTGCTGAAGGTGTAAGTAGGTCAGTGAGTCATCTTTTGATCCCTTGTGACTCGCCTAAGGTTTATGTAGATTGATGGCAAAGTTTCGTCATGCTGGGATATGGTTTATGACAAGATGAAGAACAAGGACGAAAATGAAGAAGACAATAAGAACAAAAAGAAGGCAAGAGAGAAATTAAAAAGAAAATTAGATTAAGACGGGGTAAATGAGAGCCAAATCTTTACTCCTATTGCGGACTTGATTGATCCAAGTTTTCGCGCTGGTTTTACTTTCGAACGGTGCGAACAACGCCGATGTTCTTGACCAATAAAATTTTATGCCCACGAGCAAGTTTTATCACCGAATGCCTTATACACCTCGTCACTCGTATCGTCGTAAAGTGGTGCATAGTCGCACTCCCTCCTCCAAAGAATGCTATTAACTCAGTTATAGCTCAACAAAGGCGCATCCTATCTTCCAGGTTGAGCGGTGAATAGAAGAGGCATTTGCCAAATTTTATTTCGCCTTAAAACAGTTTATTCTCGGGAAAAGCAGGAAATTAAAAATTATGTCCTGGAAAACAGTTTCGTTAGGGGTCATTTCTCTTCTTAAGTACAATGTTTTTACTTTTGAAATTAAAGAGTAACGGTTTCCAATTTCGATGGAGGAAAAATTCAAATAGTTTATAGGATTATGATTTTAATCTATTTTCTAATTTAAAAAATCTTCATAAACAACAGAGCTGGGCAGTAAGTACATGCAATGTAATTTGTAGTTGAAATACATTGCGAGGAAAATACAATTTAGCCAAAATATTTTTAATAAAATACAATATACATTTAAATGTTTTTGTATTTTAATTTATTTGTCTATTATTTTTATTATTTTATTTGAAAATAATTATTTATTATTTTATTATATTTTATCTATTTTATTGTATTCTTTATTATTTTATCTGAAGTGCAAGTAAGTCATTTCAAAGTAATTTCATGAGTAAGTATTTTATCAGAAATACTTTCTTGTATTTTATCTGAAGTACTTGTATTTTATCTGAAAAACTTGTATTTTAAGGGGTTATATCACCTTGACCTACTGAAAAATGAGGCTTTTTTATGAATTTTTTTCTCTGCTACTACTAGTAACAAAAAAATGTTTTAAGGGCTTATTCTATATGTTATATGTATACAAAACAATTTTCTTTTTTTTATTTAATACAAAATGACGGCATAGGAGTAGCTAAAGCAAAACCATGTTTTTTAATTTGGTGGGCAGTATAACTCGAGCAATTTTCATCCGACTGAATTGAAATTTTAACTGTAGCTTCGTAGATAAATTATTATCTAAGGCGGTACACAAGATTATTAAAAATATTTATTTTTTGCAAAATAGCAGCAGTTTTAAAAAAAATTCTGTAAAAAATCGACCTTAATTTATTTATAAAAAATGTTATTGTTAATCAATCGTAAAAACCGTGCGTACCGGTTTAGATAATCTATCTAAGAAGCTAGAGTTGAAATTTTAAGTCAATCGGACGAAAATTGCTCGAGTTATACTGCCCACCAAATTGAAAAACATGGTTTCGCTTTAGTTACTCCTACGCTGCCATTTTTTATTAAATCAAAAAAATTGTTCTCTATACCTATTGACGTGTAGAATAAACCCTAAAAATCATTTTTCTGTTGCTTTATTAGTAGCGGAGAAAAAATTTTCTAAAAGAGTCCTCATTTTTTAGTACGTCAAGGTAATATAGGTAATATAACCCCTTAAATAAAATACGTACTAAATGAATGATATAAAAATAACATTAAACCTATGCGTACTATCTAAAAAGCCGTAAGTCCATTCAGTAGACCATGACTTCTTTGGGATTCTTCGGAATTAATCTTGAATTCATTGAGATTCTTTGGAATTCATCATCAATTATTTGGAATTCACATTTAATTCTTCGAAAATTACTATGAACTCATTAGCATTTTTTTGAAATTCATTATGAGTTATTTGGAATTCATTATGAATTATTTGGAATTTATTATACATTCTTTGGAGTTCAATGCGAAGTCTGAAGAATGCCAACGAATTCAAGGTAAATGTAGAAGAATTCCTGGTGAATTTCAAAGAATTCAAGATGAATTTTGAAGAATTCCAAAGAATTCTTGGTGAATTTAGAAGAATTTCAATGGCTTTATGGTGAATTCAAGGTAAATTCCAATGAGTTCATTATGAATTTCAAAGAATTCCAAAGAATTCAAGGTGAATTTTGATTTTCGAGAATCCCAAAGAATGTATAATTAGATTCTGAAGAATTCCAATGAATTCATGGTGAATTTCGAAGAGTTAATTGTGCATTTCAAAGAATTGCAAAGAATTTAAGGTGAATTTTGAAGAATCCCAAAGAATTCATAATTAGAGTTCATTGTGAATTCAAAAGAAATCAAGGTGAATTTTGATTTTGAAGAATCCCAAAGAATTTATAATTAAATTCCGAAGAATTCCAATGAATTCATGGTGAATTCCGAAGAGTTAATTGTGAATTCCAAAGAATTTCTAAAAATTTAAGGTGAATTTTAAAGAATCCCAAAGAATTCATAATTAAATTCCAAAGAATTCTGAAGAGTTTAATGACAATTCCAAGGAATTAAAGGTGAATTTTGATTTTGAAGAATCCCAAAGGATTTATAATTAAATTCTGAAGAATTCCAAAGAATTGATGGTGAATTACGAAGAACTCAAGGTGAATTCCAAAGAATTTCAAAGAATTTAAGGTGAATTTTGAGTATTCCAAAGAATTCATAATTAAATTCCAAAGAATTCTGAAGAGTTCAATGAGAATTCCAAATAATGCAAGGTTTATTTTGATTTTGAAGAATCCCAAAGAATTCATAATCAAATTCCGAAGAATTACAATGAATTTATGGGAAATTCCGAAGGGGTCATGGTGAATTTCGGAAGTCATTGTGAATTCCAAAGAATTTCAAAGAATTCGAGGTGACTTTTGAAGAAACTCAAAGAATTCATAATTAAATTCCAAAGCCATCTGAAGAGTTCATTGTGAATTCCAAAGAATTTCAAAGAATTCAAACTGAATTTTAAAGAATCCCAAAAAATTCATAATTAAATTCCAAAGAATTCCAAATAGTTCATTGTGAATTCCAAAGAATTCAAGATTCTGAGAAGCTCCACTGTATGGACTTACGACTTTTTAGATAGTGCGTATAGGTTTAATATTAATTTTATATAATTAATTTAGGAAGTATTTAATCTAAAATACAAGTACGTATTTCAAATAAAATACACAATTCTCAAATGTATTTCAAGTAAAATACAAAAACACTTGCATTAAGGGTGGCAGTACAAAACAAAATTTTCGTTGAAAATGGGTTTCTGCATAAAAAGTTCTTACAAAATCAAATACACCTTGTGTTAAAAGGATATTTTCGAAATCTCATTTTTAACCCATTAGTGCTCACATTGCCATAAGGTTACCAACAGTTTTTTTAAAAATAACTTTTACAATTTTATTCAAAAAATTCTGAGAAAATTTTGCAACAATAAATGCATCGTTAAGAAGGTTTTCCAGACAGAAATTAATTTAGAAAGTTTTTAGTTTAGTTGCCAAAATTGAAAACTTGAATTTTCGAGAAATTCCATTTTCGAAAGAAATTTTATATTAATTGAATTTGATATCAATTAAAGAAATTGATATCTTGAAATTATCAAAGTTTATTGATAAAAAATGTAATATTTTTTTATCAATCTTTCAGCGAAAAATTGTTTTCCTCAGTATGGTACCGACACACTAAATCTTGATTTTCTCGGAACACAATAATTTTCTTTTATTAAAAAATTTTGATTCTCTTTCTGCATCTACATATCTCGGGAGCAAGTTTCTATTTTTGTAAAATATTAAAAATTCGATTTTTAATCGCTATCCAAAACCGATTTTAAAAACCTATGAAATTATAACTTAAAAATTTTCGGTTGATTTACTTGGAATTCGCTAACTTTTTTGCACCAAACTTTTTATCCATGTTAACCCAGCTCTGATAAATAATACATTTCTAAAGTACATTCGCAAGCTCGATAAAATCAATAAACACCTCGGAAAGTTAGTTTGCTGTAGACTAAAAAAAAATACTATTGAAACAGGAAATTTGAATTTAATGCATCTGAGGGCATATTATTCAATATCGTTTATAAGGTATATACTATATACTATTACTTAAAAGTTATATTTGTTATAAATTCTTGCGTTGTTGACATATCTATATTTTTCTTAAGTCATTGAAAGAAATATTAATTCCAACTGAATCAGTAATTCACTTAACAAAAAAATATTATCAAGTTCAATGCAATGAAGTCGATTGGAAAAGCAAGGATTTTTTCCTCAGTGTAAGAGAAGTTTAATTTGAATGCCCTATTTACAAGCGATGCTCTATATGCTTCATGGAAATCTTGTTAAATCCTTAAAGATTCGATTGGCAGTACCGACAGCTAATTAAATAAAACGTCGTGACCTTTTCTCGGAAAAACTGCAGAGAGCATTAGCAAAAGAAAGAGGGTAAAAGAAAGAGATCAGCGTCCTGGGAAGAGGGTGCACTCTCATAAGATGCGATCAAATCTAACCCATCTCTCTTGCACGTGAAACGAGATGCATACAAGTGCACATTCTTGCATAATGCGAACATTTAGATTCCCGGAACGATTAGCCGACCGGCAATAAATGTTTGTCGCGTCTAGCGTTTGTGGTCGCCACGGTTTGTCCTATTTACAGTGTCGTAATAACTGTGTCGGATTATATCTTTTGTTCTTCTTAAAACGCAACTTTGAAATACAGAAATAGATCATTTTAAAGTATAGAAAATACAAAATATATAATTTGTAGTACCTTCTTGGATAAAAACGAAATTATTCAAATAAAGGTATTACCTTTTTCTAGAGTGAGTAACAATGTCTGTTGGATAATGATCTAAAATTTACACTCCAAGTCATCTCAATGCGATGAGAAAGTATCTCACGGGACACTTTATTGCAACCTTTAGCCACTGATTAAAAGACGTGCTCTGGAACACTAGAGTTTATAGTTACGTCAGTCGAGTTTCCTATTAGTTGAAGGTTTATTAGCGAGCTCGTCATTCTTGTTGAGTAGTTGCAGATAGATTCGGGAACCTGGTGCTCATGCAAGTTCTCAACAAGTATCAAGTCTTTGTAGGTTAAAACCTCATTACATACTGAAAAGGAAAGTAGAGCAACTTTGCTTGTTTGCTCATCGTTTGCTGTTATAATTATGGTTACGTTAACCGTCTTGATGGTGCCATTTTCTGCTTTAATGGTTATGGATATTAAGTGCAGAGATTGCAATTAGGTGCTGCTCGTGCAGTGTGTGTAAAAGCATGCAAAAGAAGAAAATTACGTTTATATGCTTTTATGCTTACATGCCTTTCACTCTTCTTTTCAAATATTTCGTTATTTCATTATTCTTTTCAAATATTTCATTACAGATCTGGAATCTAATATTTACTAATGTGCTTCGTAGTACTTTATTTTTATTAATTCATAAATAAAAACTAATTTTTTCCGTATTTATAGATCGAGCAATTGTTCTCGATTTAGGATTCACGACAGATTGCAAGTTTGATACATATCGAGTGTAATTGCTGTAGTTACCTGATTGTCAATGTAATCTTGATTCTCATCGTGGCCGCCTCCAATAGGAGCACCATAACTATTTGTTGCACCGCCATGAGTTCCTTGATTATTGCCTCCTGCGAAATTTCCAGGTACTCCATATTGGTTACTCAAGGGTGGCTCACAGTATACTAAGCACGCATTCACCACCAATGCTAATACAATCTGTATCAATATTTTAAAAAATACATAAATTCCCTTGAACTCCTCCTTTACTGGTTTTGTTTTTCAATTTCACTCATAACACTGGTCAACAGTAATTTTGCTGCAGGGTGGTCAGTAACTTTTTTAAGGTAATTTGGGACCGCTAAATCCAAAAATGACTATCATTTTGCTCAATCAACTATTTTTTACGAGATATCGAAAAAAAAACGTTTTTCGCGATATGCAAAAATTCGAATACACGCGAATCTCGGTTTAGGATGGATTTTGGGCATGTCCTAAACCGGGATAGTCTTTGCGCGTCTCTGAACACAAACAGTCAGGGCCGTACGAACCACTTTCACTCGGAATAATATGAATTATGTAACTGAATTATGTACGCATTAAATGTTTTACCATAAAGGATGGAAATTCTTAAAAAACGATGAAAAATTAATAAAAAAACAATTTTCAACGTGTTTTTAAAAATAAATGCAAAAGGCGAATCGACATATTGACATATTGTACACATTTATGATAATAATTTTTTCAAGAATCATGTTTTTAACGAAAAAAAATTGGATTTTTAGCCAAAATTTGCAAATTTACAAAATTCAAAGTGCTGTTACAGGAACAATTCAAGTCCGATTTCAATAAAATTTACCGCACTTTGGAGCCATATATATACTTTAACGTATCTAAGTTTCAACTGAATCGAATAAAAATGGTCAAAGTTACACCAAATTAACTGCGCGTGCCCAAATTGGTAGTTACGGGCATTTTCCCTTCTGGCAGATGTATGACTCATAGATAAGTACTGTGAACAAGATAATTAATATTATTATGTATGTATTCAATATTTTATTGAAAAAAATTATGTTCACTTCTACTTATTACATTGAGTACATTAATTATTATATTTGTCACTATCGAATTAATAACTAATTATCCGCGTCAAAAAACCCCAAGTGAATGACACAGTGAATTTTTCGATGCCTAATCTAAACTGTCTTATATGTTTATTAATGATGACTTAATGAGACTGAATCATTGATAACTTACGAAAAAAAGTACATTGTACAGCTTACTTCTTAAATTGTAACGCGTCCTTTCGTACGTACATATATTTTTCTTAGAATTTTGTGAATCTTACAAAGTCACACAGATGACTTGACAGTTTACCTTGCAGAAGGTAATTATTTCACTTTGTCAAATTTGTCAAACAATTTGACCTTGTTAAATTGTTAAAATACGTACTTTCGTACGTATTTTTCTTAGAATTTTGTGAATCTCACAGTCACACAGTTGACTTGACGGTTTACCTTGCAGAAGCTTACAATTTGACTTTGTCAGATTCACAAAATTCTAAGAAAAATGCGTTCGAAAGGCCGCGTTACAATGTACTTTTTTCCGTGATATTACGGTGGTTGTCAAAACAAAACAGCAAGAGCTATAAATACATCATTCTTTACCATACGTAAATTATTTTGATCAAAAATGCGAACTGAATAACACGGTAATTCTTCTCTATAATTACTAGTGTTTCTCTAAATACTTTTTTTTTATGATTGTCTATTCTTGGAGTATACAGCGAGACTGTCTAGGTGCAAATCACTCCAGAAAATAGCGTTTTATATGGAATTTTACTATTGCCATGTAGAAATTGTCATTGTTTTTTATTAAAAATATGAAATAAATACATGTTTATATCAATTACCTTGTTCACAGTTCTTATCTATGAGTCATACATCTGTCAGAAGTGAAAATGACCTTAACTACCAATTGGGGTTAATTTGGTGTAACTTTGACAATTTTTATTCGATTCAGTTGAAACTTAGATACTTTAAAGTAGATATACATATATATATATATATATATATATATATATATGTGTGTGTGTGTGTGGGGGGGGGGCTGTTAAGTACAGTAAATTTTATTATAATCGGATTTGAATTGTTCCTGTGACAGCACTTTGAATTTTGTAAATTTGGCTAAAAATCCAATTTTTTCCGTTAAAATCATAATTTTTGAAAAAATTATCATGATAAATGTGTACAATATGTAGTTTTTCTGTTCCATTGGGACCTATATCTATTATATAAATGATCAATGGTTAGTGTTTTCGAAAAAAAATAAAAATACAAGTTTTCAAATTTTTGCATATAGCGAAAAACTGTTTTTTTGCGATATCTCGTAAGCAAGAGCTGATTGAGCAAAATGATAGTAATTCTTGTAAACCAGTGATAATTATTCTCTTAATATAAATAAAACGAATACATTTTCGAGCTTGAAAAAGTTTAATACAGAAAAAACTAAGGATAAAGAGGGCTAAAATTTGTATTCAGACAACTTCAAGTCTTTCAAAATACATGTGTTGTCATGGAAAAATAAAAGAAAATTTAACCGATATTTAAGTGAAATTTATCCTGTGAAGTTAATTTTTGTTGTAGGTAATTTTTACCTCGGAATTGAGATAAATTTTATCCTTCGTTTTTTCTATGAACATTTCTTGAATAAAGGGTGGATAATACTCATAATCTAAAGTGCACTAATAACTGAAAATGTCAATTTAGAAACGAAAATTCATTATGTGCAACAATTATGCAGCAAATTAAATTATTAATAAAATGTAGCAATTATTCAACAGATAATGTAAACTTGGCCTAAAATAATAATAATAATAATAATAATAATAATAATAGTAATAATAATAATAATCAAAAGCGAAATTTGGGAGAATAAATCTAAAAATTGTATTTTTCACCAAATTTTTGCGATATTGTAATGCTTGTATAAATAAAGGAATAGTCAAAAATGGTTTTAATTATGTGACAAAATACTGATAACTTGACTGTAGGTTTTGCAATGCCGAACGTATAGGGAAAGGTGATAACAGTTTAATTGAGGAATAAATTGCTGCTTCGCTCACAATGTTTTGCGCGATTAAACAATAGCATTACACCTATGTGTGTGAGCAAAAGGCTGCCAATGTAAAAGTTCCATTGAGGGTTGCTAACGCACACAAATTTCCAAACAGATTGATGTTGAATTACTTTATGCAACCCGCCAGTTGCATTCGCCGATAACTCGTTTCCGTAATTCCAATTTCAAACTATTTCATTTCACAGGACTTCTTTTTAATACAGACAGCTTTGACTACTTAATTACTACACCTTTGATTTGTCTTGCTTTAACAAAAATTAGGCTTTCTAATTTTTGAAATTTGTAATTAAAAAACCATTTTTACAAAGTGTTAATATTATAAAGTAATTATATATTACATACTTACTTATACTTACTTTATAATTATATATTATAAAGTAATTATAAAAAAGTACGAAAGTCTTTTCTTCAGGTCTCAAATATTAATCAATAAATCCGACTCAAAATAAGCCCAGCCTTTTTTCTGTGAAAGAACTACATGAAAGGAAGCACAGTATAGAGAAAATCTTTCAAGGTTCGTTTAATCTTTTAATTTTTATCAAAAGTTAGGAAAAAAAAGTGTAATCAGTTTCGTTCGACGAGAAGTTTGAAGAGTAGTAAAGTCTTTCAGCATAACGAATAATTAGGCGAGAGGAGAGGTTCTAAAGGGAATATTGGACACAGTCCTCAAAGTCACCCCTTCCTGTCCCATCGAGCATTGGCTAAGCTCGAGGTCGATTTGCACGACCGCTCAAATACACTTGAGCGAATTGGGATTTCAAAATATGCGAGTCTTATTCAACCGGATATCCCTTTATTAAGCATTCACAGAAATGCACCAACACTGGCCCGGAATTCCTATGCACTCATCACGTCCATTTTGAAGGCTCGACAATTAATTAAATTTCAAAATTTTAATTAGCTTAAGCACTGTATGCTCGATGGTATTCTCCGTCTTCACACGACTGATAAAACGGATTCACACTCGATCACTACACTTCTCATTGACTAGGAACCTATCAAAAAGTACGTTTCAAGTCTTCTCTGCATTTATGACATTTCTAAATTTGGAAAATACACTAAAAATGAAAAGGAATTAAAAATTTGAGTACTATATGATAATTTTGTAATTGAAGTTTCCAGGAATGAATGAATGATGAATTGAACGATTTCATTTGCGGGGTATATTTGAGGACGTACTTTCAGAAGGGTTCCTTACCTTCCGCACGAGATTATCCATATTTTGAAGAATGACCGTGTCACTGAGAAGAATACAGAGGCTGAAATGTAGTGATCCTCGGGACCTTCGCTGTTCTTATATAGGAGCGAGTTAACTTGCACAGCGGCTCGACTTCCTGTGTGAGATCTGGTAGTAGGTGCACAGATACAGATATGGTCGGGATCATGAAGACGAGGACGAGGGAGGTGTGGAAGCCTTAAGTACAGTCGGATAAGACCGGGCATATACAATCCAATTCGCATAGGAATACGCGCCACGCGGAAAGCCTACGCTTTATTCCCCATTGTCTAGCATCTTCGCGATTTTGGTTGGGATTCATGTGAGGGAGCATAGACGCGCTTACGGAGAAAGCTGATTACCTCACGTCGTGGGATAATTCAGAGAACAGCACGCCTTTTTCGAGCGGACTAATTAGGTAATTGAGGCTTAATTAAACTAAGTTCGGTTGTTTCTGAACGAGTCGATGTGTATGTTTATATAGGTGTGAAATCAGGAGAGAATGCAGAGAGGGGTTGGAGAGAATCAAGAGCAGATGTGTTAACGCAACACCTGTGCAGTGTGTCATAATGCAGATCCAGGCAGTGCGTCGGAAAAAAGGCTGATTTTCCCGAATAATTCCCTAATTGAGATTTTTTTACATAGATCGCTTTATTTGGCGGTCCTTATTGATACCGTAAGTTTTCGATATCAGGTTAGTTGCCAAACACGGTTTCTTTTTTTGAAAAAGGTACAAAAAAATTCGTTCGCTTGGACGGACCATTCGCATTGGAGGCGTATGAATATACCCCAAAATTCACTTGTCATAATTCTCATTTGAAAGAAATTCATGTTATCGAATTGCCACAATTTTTATTTATCCGAATTGTAATTCGCCATAATTTCTATTTTTACGAATGTTCATTTATCATAATTTTGATTTATTCGAATCTCCATATGCCATAACTTATATTTATCCAAATTATCATGTATCATAGTTTTTACTTGTCCTAATTTTCATTTCTCCTAATTTTCATTTACTCAATTAGCCATTTGTCCTAATTTCCTTTGTCTTTTTTTAACTTGCCCGAATAGCCATTTGTTTTAATTCTGAATTATCCGAATCGCTATTTATCATAATTCTTAAGTATGCGAATAACCATTTTCATAATTTTTATTTGTCCTAATTTTCGTTTGTTATAATTTTCATTTATTCCAATTGACATTTGCCGTAATATTTAATTGTCCTAATTGACATTTGTCTGAATAGCCATTTTTCATATTTTTTATTTATTCGACTCGCTATTTGCCATAATTTCTATTTATCCGAATCGTCATTTGTCCTAATTTTCATTCATCCTAATTTTTATTTATCATAATTTTCGTTGACTCGAATTGTCATATGTCATAATTTGTATTTATCCTAATTTTCATTTGTTCTAATAGCCATTTGTTATAATTTTTATTTTTTCTAATTTTCGTTTGTCCTAACTTTTATTTGTTCCATTTTTCGTTTATCCCAATATTCATTTGTTCGAACAGACATTTGCCATAATTTTTATTTATTCGAATCGTCATTTGTCATAATATTTATGTATCCAAATTGTCATTAGTCATTATTTTGATTTCTTCGAATCGCCATATGCCATAATTTCTATTTATCCGAATTATCATTTGTCTTAATTTTTATTTGTTCTGATTTTCGTTTTTCCTAATTTTCATTTGTCCGAATAACAATTTGTCATAATTTTAAATTATCCGAATCAACATTTATGAGAATTTTTAAATATCTGAATAACCATTTTTCATAATTTTTATTTGTCCTAATTTTCGTTTGTTATAATTTTCATTTATCCCAATTGACATTTTTTTTTGTCAAATAAATTTTATTTGTTTTTATTTATTTTGTTTATATTTATATTTATTTAAATATATTTATATATAAATATATTTAAATATTTATATTTATTTATATTTATTTATTTGTCAAAGTAAATTTTATTTTGAGAAATAAAAATCGTAATTTTTATTTGTTCTAATTTTCATTTTTCCTAATTTGCATTTGTCCGAATCGCCATTTTTCATAATTTTTGTTTATCCGACTCTTTATTTGCATAATTATATCCGACTTTATATTTGCCATAATTTCTATTTATCCCAATCGACATTTGTCCTAATTTTAATTTGTCAAAATTTTCATTTATCTGAATTGTCGTTTGTCATAATTTTTATTTGTCCTAATTTTCCTTTGTCCTAAGTTTTATTTTCCCTAATAGCTATTTGTCATAATATTAATTTTTCCAAATTTTCGTTTGTCCTAACTTTGATTTGTCCTAATATTTATTTGTTCGAACAGTCATTTTCCATAATTTTTATTAATCCGAATCGTCATTTGTCATAATATTTATGTATGCGAATTGTTATTTGTCATAATTTCTACTTATCCGAATATCCATGTGCCATAATTTTTTTGTAACCAAATTCTCATTTGTCCTAAATTTCATTTGCTCGAAGGAACAACTGCCCTAACAATAATGGCGCAAAATTCACATTCATCCAATCAGAATTTTAAATTTGAATTTTGCGTCATTATTGTTAGGGCTGATGTTCCTTCCAACCAGTGTCTCCAGAACGTGGGATTTTTCGGCCCCCACTCCACGACCCTCAAGCTTGTTTCTTCTCTCTCTAACAACAGTCACAAACCTGTTGCTAGAGAAAGAAAGCATGAACTCGTGGGTCGTGGA
>JBAGKK010507502.1:0-14233 GCA_037177015.1 Euceroptres primus | reverse complement strand
ATTAGCGAAAGAGTAAAACAACTTGACATTAAAAAAAAAAAAAGTACATTTCAAAAAGGATTCTTGTTGATGTTCATTTATTATTTGTTCATAACTAAAATGTCGAAGAAAAGCTGAAGATTTCGGAAAACAGCGCAACTTTCCAGCATTACTCTAAGAGAAGATAGTTGTAAACAATAATCAATTGTTTAAATAATTATGTTTGTGAATTTGCATTAATTATTACATCACTAAGTGAAAAGTGGACAAAAAAAAAATTTCAGAAAAAACTGCAACTATCTAGCATTATTATAGAAGAAGATAGTTATAAATAATAATAATTTGTTTAAACAATTGTGTTTGTAACTTAAAATAATTATTACCTCACTCTAATTAAAAAGTGGACAAAAGGCGGAAAATTTTAGAAAAAATCGCAACTTTCCAGCATTATTCTAAGAGAATATTGTTTTAATAATAAATTAGTTAAACAATTATGTTTTTTTAACTTGCATTAATTGTTTGGTAAACTGCATTAATTATCAACTCACTCTAAATGAAAAGTGGACAAATTTGAATATTTCAGAAAAAACTGCAACTTTCGAGCATTATTCATAGAGAATTTTATTAAAAATAATAATAAATTTTTTAAACAAATGTTTGTTAACTTGAGTTAATTATTACCTCTCTCTAATTGAAAAGTGGAATAAGTGGAAAATTTTAGAAAAACCGCAACTTTCTATCATTATTCTAAGAGAATATTGTTGTAATTAATATTAAATTCTTTAAACAATTATGTTTTGTTAACCTGCATTAGTTGTTTGTTTAACTGCATTAATTATTAACTCACTCTAAACGAGAAGTGGACAAATTTGAATATTTCCGAAAAAACTGCAACTTTCTAGCATTATTCAAAGAGTTATAATTAATAATAAATTGTTTAAACAATTATGATTTATTATATTGCAATAAATGTTTGTTCAACTGCTTTAATTATTAACCCACTATAAACGAAAAGTGGACAAGTTCGAATATTTCAGAAAAAAATGTAACTTTCTAGCATTATTAGAAGAGAATATTATTAAAAATAATAATAAATTGTTTAAACAAATGTTTGTTAATTTGAATGAATTATTACCTCACTTAATTGAAAAGTGGACAAAAAGTAGGAAATTTTAGAAAAAACCGCAATTTTCTAGCTTAATTCTAAGAGAATATTGTTATAAATAATAATAAATTGTTTAAAAAATTATTTCGGTTAACATTAATTGATTATTGTCTTGATCTAACTGAAAAGTTGAAAAATTCGGAAGAAACCGCGACTTTCTAACTCTATTCTAAGAGAAAATTGCTATAAATAATAATAAATTCTTTAAAAAATTTATGTAAACATCTAGTTATTAGTATAAAGTAATATATTATGTATTAGAAACAATTTGTGTTTAGAAAAAGCCGCAAAAAATCATAATTAGCGCCAAAATCTCGCAAAACCCAATTTTTCACTTACGGGGTTTTTTTGGGTCCCTATAAAACACACTTATGGGGTTGATATTTAAAAAGTAATTGTTCATTCGTATTCTATGGCTAATTGTGAGTTAGAACTCACAATTAACCACAGAATTAGCCACAGTTCAGTTTCAACTCGATTCACCTAATATTGACGATTCTGAATAACAAAAACGTCTTTTTTTTCTTATGGAAAATACGTGTTAAACTTCATGGAGCTTGCAGAATATCTAAATATCTTTTTTTTTCAAAAAAAGGTATTTTTTGTGGATTTTAACAAATTTGTGGGGTGAGAGCATGAAAATTCGAAGAAAAAAAATTTGGACCACCCTTTTGTACATATATTACATATTAAATATTAAGCAGTAAAGCACCAATCATGGAAATGAAGGTCAAAAAAAAACATGCGATAATTCTTTTTGAAACGTTTCGGTCACTTATTGGACCCTCATCCGTGAAAAAATCATTTATTAGATTTGTAAAAAACATACAAAGAAGGTAGAAAAAATGTATAATAAAATAAAAAATAATAGATGATAGAAGTTGACAATATTTCGTAAAAAACCCAAGAATAAAATAAATAGAAGAAAGGTTGTTTCATAAAAAAGAGTTCCTTAATTTGAAATCTATATGATGAGGAATAAGTATTGATAACAGTGAAAAAACGGTAGGTCAATAGGAAGAACAACATACCTGGTATAAATTAAAGTACGAAGATAAAGTCACCAGAAGTATTACTATCTTCTATTATTACTATCAGCTATTATTTTTATTTTGTTATACATTTTTTTCTACCTTCTTTGTATGTTGTATACAGATCTAATAAATGTTTTTTTTGACTGATGAGGGACCAAATAGTGACCGAAACGTTTCAAAAAGAATTATCGCATCTTTTCTTATGACCTTCATTTCAATGACTGGTGCTTCACTGCTTAATGCAAAAAAGGTCGAGATTAAACATACAACACATATTAAATATTATAGGTTATGTGCACAGGTCCGAATGTATCATGCTGTTAGGATATTTTATCTGCATTGGCTTTAAAGTTTATAATGGCATGGTAAAATAGTATCATCTTAACCTAGGTATCTAAACACTGCAAATTTATTTGAAATCACAGGAACTCGCTATTGAACAAAAGGAAATTTAAAATTATATCGTCTGTATTATCTTTAACTTGACAATTGTCATCCATATGACGGAAATAGCTGGGAACAAAATTTTTTTGACAGCTGGATGACAGTTCGATTCGAGATTCTACGATTCTCAAAATGAGAAAAGGTAGTCTCAATTCAACACTTTATCACTAGATTCTCAAAATAAGAACAATGTTCTCAAATTGGTTGCACCTATAAACAACACCAAAAGTGGTGTAGATTTGAGGATCGGCATTTTACTGTGTTACATTTACAGATGACCAGTAAATTTAATAGATAAGTCTGTAGAATTTGCAGAAATATTTCACAAAAAAACGTGAGTTCAAGATGCATCAAAAAGGGTTCAAAATTATCTGCAATTAAAATAAACTATCATCACAGGAAACCCGTGAGTTCAAGATGAACCAAAAAATTCCAGATGATCTGCAATAAAAGTGAACTATCCTAAGATCCTGATTTAGTTTAAAATGAACCGGAAACGGTTCAAAATGAATTAATATCGGGTGCGTTTTGAACCAAATCATGATAGTTCATCTTTGTTGCAGATCGTTTTAAACTTTTCCAGTTCATCTTGAACTGCAAAGTTTTTCTGTGCTGTTAGGTGAAATATTTTTTAAGAAAAATCAGAATTTCATTAACCTATATGTTTTTGTACATTCTGTAATTTCTGTAAATTCTGAAGACTTATCTGTTAAATTGACTGGCCATCTGTAAATGTAAAAATTTTTTATAAATATAATAAAAAATCTCCTGTCCCTATTTTAACAGATGAATCTGTTAATTTTACAGATTTTTTTCTCTATGTGAAAGAAAACTTTAAATTAAGTTAAATCAAGTGGAAGGGGCGAAAAAAGAAAAAAATTTGCCAGTTGCAGAAATGTTTTGCAATCTCTTTTAATTTTGCAGTATTGTAATCAGAAATCTTGCAGTTCACAAAAGTTCAAGTAATAAGTGCTTCTGTAAATAAAATCCTTTTCATATATGTCCACAATGTCCAAAGAATAAGAATGAAGATTGATCGAATGCCAAAATACGGAAGAGGATTGAAAGTGATTACGTTCGCTAAAGTTGAATATCAATGCAGATTCGAGATTCTTGATGGGTGCACTAAAGCTGCATCTTTTGTGACTGCGTTTCCAACTAAGGCTTCAAAAAAGCATACGTTCTTGCTTTGAGATTCTGATGTAAGGATAGAAATTTCCTTCGACAGCTCGATCGAATTCTAAAAGCAAAGATCAGAATTTCCTATATGACCTAGTGAGAATTCCATGGCATAAATCTAAGAAAGTATGATGCTCGTATGAGAGATGCTATAGCAGAACGTAAAGTCGGATCGAGAAGAGCACACTGAATGTAAACACGAATCTGCACTTACGTGAAGAAATGGTCCTGCTTCGAGTAAAAGAGGGATTAGGAAAGGAAGATGCGAGGCTCTGGAAAGAAGGCGTGGATATTATGGAAGCGGATGAATTCATACTAAGGGAATCCTATACACGGTGGGATTCCAATTCCTCGGTTATAAACCACTGGAATATTCTCTTCCTGATCTGCCACGAGAAAACGTTATCGAAAACAGAATCTACTCTTAGAATTTCGAATCGAAATCGATATATTCATGAGGTCCATTAAGCGTAGAGGGCTCAAGAAGCGGATAACTTTCGTGACTTTTTTTCATCCTCTGTTATTAAAATTTGGAAAAAAATTATCGTGCAAAGAAGGTAAAAAAAAACTTTTCATAAAAGCTGAATGAAATCCTGCTTGGGAAGTTCTCCAATTTTCATAATTTATAGTTGAAAAGGAATCTTGAATTTTTTTGCCAGGTTTCCGCAAAGTTGGCACGAAAATTTTCAGCTTCACGTGATATGTAAAGTGAATGTGCTGCATATTTAGGGTCAACTATTAAAAAGTATTTTGTTGTTAAAGTCAAAGGAGACTGCAAGTTTACAATTGTTTGCTGTAAAAACAGGTTTTTTGTAAAACTTAATTAGCGTTTGTATGAAAATTGATATTGACCAGAGAGCTGAAGAATAAAATTTCAGTTTGCAGTAGTTTCAAATCGCTTTGGGATATCTGTCCACATGCTCAGAGTCGCAGTTCATCGCATTTTCATGGTTCGGTTTCATTCAGTTGAATTTAATCTCAGCTTTGCGCAGAGAGATCGTTAAGGGTCGTGGAAAACCGGAAATCCATGGAAATCACATCAAAGGGGACAAACCGCTTCGCGGCAAATTTTCTTCAGCCGTCGAAAAAAGAAGAAAAATTGGCTTTGGCAGAATTGGTTTGTTACCGAGGGGAATATGCCGTTCTATCGAACGATAAAACCAATTTCCAATTTTGATATAGACCCTTCTCCATTTTTCCGATGGTGGCAAACACAAATTGAATAAGCGAAAATATAAAAGAATATTACTTACAGACTTTGTAACAAAATATTTTAAAGACAAAATTTACGAAGAGGGAATCCGATAATTTTCAGTTCTTAGCTGTTTACAAAATTACATAAAAATGAAAAGAACATAAGCTCCAACTAAAAATCGTTTTATAAAGTAGGAAAAAATATTTACTTCACCATGAGAATGCGAAAAAACTGCTTAAACACATTTTTCTAAAACAATATGCAAATTAGAATTTTTTAAGACATAAAACTTCCTCAGACTAAATTTCTTTATTTTTAGAATCAATTTCAATCAATTTCATTTAGTTAGTCTCACGCTAAGAGAAAAACTTTGCTTATAATTATGTGCTTAAGAAGCTCTTTTTGCCAAGAGTATTTGTAAAAACTTCTCAAGCATTCTCTAAGAGGATAATTCAGCTTTTCTGTTGCATCGTTTTGGCTTCTCAGTCAGGTAATAATGCCAAACAGAATATCCAACGAGGGTAGAATGCGGAGTTTAAAGTTTGAACGTCTTTAAGGCCTTCCGTTGTTTACTAGTTAGAGCTGTTATCAACAAGAGGCTATCGAGAACTTTGGGATTCCGCTTCAGCGAACGGAATACTAACGACTGAGACAGGACCCGCATTGTCGATGAAATCGGAAAGGATGGCCTAGGAAAGTTTCCAAACGACCAGTTTGAAATCTGTTTTCAATTAAGGTCACCCTTACCCCTCAGGAAATAGGAACCAATCACAATTTCGCAATTTTCTTTTGTTACTTGCAGTAGTTTTCCATTTAACCAAGTTTGCAAACAAATTTTAAATAAAATAATCAATTCGCAAATTAATAAATCATAATTCATTTCATTTGATGTTTACTATTAATCAAAATAAAATGAACATTTAATTACATTAGTCGACTGAAAAATGCTCTTCTTTAATTTCTTAAATGCCTGACCCAACAGGGTGCTCAACTACTGAATTGACTTGTACTACTTAATTTCCTATTATTTTCTATTTCATCCTTAAATTTTTGTGGTTATCTTCAACAATATTGAAGATCTAAATATTGAATAAATTTTGAAGATATAAATATTAAGATAGTAATAAAATACTATAGATTTTATAGTACCAAAATTTATATTATTTTATTACAATAAAAAAATTCGTGTAGAATTTATTTTAGGTGTTGTCATTTTTCAATAAAATTTGAGCATTGATTGATTCTTTGGGGTTGACATCGAAGAGAAAGAAGTGAAAAATGTATGAAAAAAATTTTTCATTTGTTGGTGTTAAAAAGTAATTTCGAAACATGTTAGAGAAAATGTAATAAAAAAGTACAAGCAAAGGAATATAACTTGGTACATCAACTTCTACACAGAAAATCCCAAGGTATCATTTTAATCTGCAGCAAAATGAGAATTTAAAAAACAAAAGACTGTGACAATAGAATAAATTATCCACTTCAGATCAAAATAATATTGCTACAGATTAAAATAATATCCCACGATTTACTGTGTACCTATTTCTACCTTTAGCTTTGAGAAGACTGGAGAGAAAATCAAGAGACAAGTTTCAGGCAAAATGTAGGAATGCCTTGCTTTCTAAATGGCATTTTTAAATTAAATATCAGTTAAGAATCGCAAATTGAGAATGATGGAATGTTAGGAGCTATTCAAAAAAGAAGTTTCATCGTCAAAAGTGACTCAAAGAAAAAGATATTTGGCATCAAAAATATATTTTTGAACCTTCGAAGTAAGCAGTGTAGTTTTGTGTAAATATGATACATAAAGTATTGTAGATTTTTATAACAGATACACTTTGTACTGTATATTATTATTTGACTTCATTACAAAATGTATAACTGATCGTAAAATTTAAAAAGGCATTAAATAACATATAAGTTTTTCTGAATATAAAACAAAATGTGTATATCTAAAATTACACAGATCTTCTAACTACAAAGACATTAAATTGTCTTTCATGAAACAAAGTGTATTATATTTCATGGCGGAAATGTAAGCTTCCAGCTTCTAATCCAATTTGAGTTTCTCTCAGGATCATAATTTATTTACTGATGAAAGCATTCAGGATTTCATTAATAATTCAGTAGACTTGAAGTTCGCTAAAAAGGGTTGAGTACTTACAAATCAGAATTCATTCCCTTTTAGTCCTAGTTAAAAATTAAAAGCCGAAGTAAGTACTTCTGTACAAAAATTGAAAAATAATAAAAATGGAGACCTGAAAAATAATCTGATGTCTGCAAGATATTTGTTTTTTTCAATACTGTATTTATTAAAGATGAATGCTTGCTGGAAGCATGTACAAAGAATATGCGAGTGATACTCGTAAAGAGGTAAAATTACCGTACAAAATGCAGAGCATTCTGAGGATAAAAGACGGTAATGCTCGGACATATTTATACAAACACAGGTGGATTTTGGTCGTCCGAGATGGGTCAATCTAGGTTGTAATTAGTCTAAATGCATCGCATAAAATTGCAAGGCGGTTATACGAAGCGGGACCCGCCAGATTGCTCCAATTAAACCCTTGTAATCCTGGGCTGATGTAACTTTCAGGGTTGGGTTGTTTCAGTTCGCGACACTGCATTAATGTAAATAGCGTATTCCTTTTACCCACATTCTCTTGCTATTTACATTCTAATACGTAAGTATTCAACATTTTACTGAATTTCATTAAGGTGACTAATAGAATCGAAAGTAATTTGCATCAGAAGAGAAATGTCTGAAAAGTCTAGGGAAAAGCTAAAATATTTTCACTTTCTGAAATTGAGATATCCCTGTCAGAATTATATATATATATATAGGAAAAATCTTTTTCTATATTCAAAAACAGGTTTTCATGATTATTTGTAGATTTTTAAAATTATATCTTCCGTTAGCAGAAATGAATTGAAATTGAAAAGTTCAAAAACAATGATTTTTTCAATATATATTTTTCAATATATTATCACATTTCTGCTTCAATTATCTTCTCCTGGTGTGAATTTATTCATTTTAATATAATAACAGATTTTTCAGGAGCATTGATGAAGGACAGAGCTTTGAAAAGTTAATAAAGTTACTCATAATTAATATTTTGGAAGAAAATTGGTGTTTTAGAGTTAAAAAAGAGGTAAAAAGTCGCAAAAATTTTTTTCTTAAATATTTTTTTTCTGAAGTTTTTTTACAACATAATAATATATCAAATTCTGAAGGGAAACATCAAAATATTCAAAAATTTATTTTTGCGACATCAAAGAGTAAGATATTATTTTTCAAGATTATAAAATTGGCGTACCCTGAAAGCAATTTTTCTTTGTTTTTGAATTATTACCTTCAGATTGACTTACCAATATTACACGTCATGGAATTCGAAATTTAAAAAATGATATGAAATCACATATAATTAGGGTATATTTTATTTAAAAAGTTAATAAGTAATATTTAATATATAAATATGGTTAAATTTTTGTATGAGACTGTTAGAAACAATCTAGGCATACCTTAAACTTAATAAAAACACTTCTATTTGACAAAACGCCAAGAAAAATTGTACATGATGTCGTGACTTGGTTAATTAAAATTTTTAAATAATTCAATTCAAAATTCAAATGATACCGGATATCAAGAATTCTTGAATTAAAACTTGAACCAGACGTAAGAATTGTCAAAGAGATTTTATAAGCTGAAATTAACATCTATATTTCTAAATTTCTTTATTAACTCTCTAAATCTGAATTAGTCAAGAACTACTAATGAAATAACGAGAAGTCTTCCACCAATTGAATTAGTAAGCATTTCTACTAATAATTAGTATAAAATTAATAATTTTTAGTCAAATTCTACTAATTCATATAGTTACAGTTACAAATTCAATTAATCACGTTACTAATATAATTTTTAACTGTTACTAAATGAATTAGTAGAGTTTGACTAAAAATTAAGTTTCCTACTAATTATTAGTTTTACTAATTCAATTGGTGAAAGACTTCCCGTTATTTCATTAGTAGCTTTTGACTAATTTAGATACATAAAAAACATAGACAAATTGTTTTTAGGATACGACAATTTGATGATCTTGAAAAATAGTATCTTACTCTATAATGTCCCAAAAATACATTTTAGAATATTTTGAACATTCCTTTCAGAATTTGGTGTGTTATTATTTTGCAAAAAAAACCCAGAAAAGAATATTTAGAAAACTAATTTTTGTGACTTTTTACCTCTGTTTTTCAACTTCTAAACCCCAATTTTATTACAAAATATTGATTTTGAGTAACTTTATTAATTTCCCAAACCTCTTTCCTTCATCAATGTTCCTAAAAAATCTATTACTATACTAAAATGAATCAATTTGTACCAAGAGAAGATAATCTAAACAGAAATGTAAATATAACATCTTGATATATCGAAAAAATCAATGTTTTCCAATTTTTCAACTTCAATTCATTTCTGCTAACGAAAGATATAATTTTAAAAATCTACGAAAAATCATCGAAATCTATTTTTGTGTGTAGAAAAAGACTTTTCTTATCCTGATACAAAAACTAAACATTTTTCATTTTCGGCCCACCCTAATAAATATTAGGGTGGGCCGTATTGTAATAAATTGTATTGAAATAAATTCAATACAGTTTAGATGTAAAAATAAATCTAATTCTTAAAAGCTGTTTACAATTTCAGAAAGAAAATAAGAAGTCTAGTACTGGCAAGGGAAATTTTAATTTCATAATTTATCGAAATTATCTTTCAATTTCTCTAATCTGCAAATTTCCTATAGGAAATTTCTTTCTTTCATATCTTTCATATCAAGATTCTGCATTCAAAGACTCCGAGCTGAAGTATTTTTGCCCATTTTTTCAGATGCTATTGCAAAAGAGTCCAAATTTCAGAATTTTAAATTTGTTTTAATAACTACTGCAATAATGTATATTTATAATTGTTTTTCGGCTCTTTTTAAAGAGAAGTTAACATAAAATATGATTATTGTATCAAGAATATCTTAGTACTTTTTCTCTGGATTTATCCGAAGTCTAAGCCTGAAACAAAAAGATCGTAAAAATTCTAATCTGTAAAATCATTTATAAAAAATATTAAAAACAATTATACTGTATATTATTTAAAAAATTGGTTAAATATTGCTAATTATCACTTTTATAATTTTTTGAAATTCTTTTTCGAATGTAAGAATTTTTTAAATTTTTACGACTTTCTTTTTTGAAGTTTAGACTTTGGGAAAATCCAGAGAAATTTTACTAGGATGTTCTCGACACAAAAATCATGTGCTGTGTTAATTTACCTTTAAAATGAACCCACTAAACTTAAAAATGTCTACTATTTCTGGAGTTATTCAAAACTTAAGGAATCTTTGAAATTTGGACTTTTTTTGGCAATATCTTCTTAAGAAATTCACAAAAATATTTGATCTTGAGTTTATTAGACGCAGAATTTTAACAACTTTCGGGCTATTTTGAAGAAAAAATTTTACTTGATGTATTATCCAAATTATCTGATTTTATGCAACTAACAAAAAACAGGTGGTCTCATAATTCTCGTCGGTACTGTATAAATAATGATACATAAAATATCAATCAATGTACAAATCTTGGAAGGGTTGATGATTTGAAAATTGAAAAAGTAGATCATTAGTAAATTATCTATGCATGATAATAATAGTAAAAAATTGAAACTGGATCTGGGAAATGAACTGCTTCATAAATTAACAAATAAAAATAAATAGGGGAAGGTGAGGCAAGACGGGGTACTCTAACTTTGACCCCTTACTGACCTAAAAATATTTTATGAATAAAAATGATAATTTTCTTCATGAAAATTTACATCACTAGCAGTTGGCTCTTTTTTCTTTAAAAAAATCAGTGTCAACTGGAGATTTTTTTGAAACTTCGAATCATTTTTAATCATATTTTGTATCGATCGTTAAACTGAAAACATGCTGATAATTTTAAACTACAATCTGATGGTTTTTCTTCATCCATTCGACGAGAACATTGAATAGGATAGTGAAACTTTGGAGTAACACCATTGGTTGATGAGAACCACGAACTGATTTCCATTTAAAGCAGATGAGTACCTCGTCTCTGACTAACCAGGATTTGGGTAGTTCGACTTTAATTCGTTATCAGGCGCCGCACACCATTCTAACTTGCATTGCGGCTTTCGAACAAAAAGCACCAAACATCGTAACAAGCCATTGCCAAAGCTTCTGACTTTTTCCCTCTTCCCTCTTTTTTCTACAGGTTCACACTATTTTCCATGGATTTTTCTTTTGGCTAAATCTAATGGTGAAATTGGAAATCGAGTTTATTCGCTTAGCCGAGTTCCTTTAGTCTTTTATAGTAGAGTCTAAAATATGAAATTGCCACAATATGCAGTAAAGCGTAACGAGGAGTGCCACCCTTATGTTTTAAACAGCCTTCATAACGATCTCGTTCTAATAATCCTCAACTCAAAGGACATTGTGCTTGACGCTTTTCGCCAAGTGTGGCGTTGTGCGAATTTTCTACTTCCGATTCACTGCAATGACTTCTTTTACTTCTTTCAGTTACGACGACGCAAGATTTTTATGATGGTGCTTCGAGAAGAAATTTTACGATCTTCTTCTGCCTTTGGAGATTTCTTTTTTAATTGTAAATAAGCTTCAGGTCGTAAATTAGGAATTAAATTAAAGAATTTCTACAGCGAGGTTTAAGAGTGTTCTGGCTGCACACTCAACTTCAAAGCTAATCCAATATTAATAAAAAAAAAGTTGTAGGGAATATTTTATGGTTTAAAATAAACTATTGATCATTAAGATTGAAGAGAAATTACGACTTTTATCTATAATGAAAGGCAAAATATAAAATTTCTATTATGATTGTTTATAATGTTGGATGTTAATTTTGACTTTATGGTCAGAATAAATAATTCAATTAATTTTTAATTGAACCAAACGTTCCTGCGCACAATGGTGGCCCTCATCAGTGGTTAATGTTTATTCTGGAAAAAGCATTTACAAAAGATTTTTTAACTGGGACGCAGTGTACAAATGTAGTTTAAATATGGAAATTATTTCAAATTTGATTTAGTACAATCAGATGTTTAAGATTGTACTAAACCAAATTTGAAATAATTTCCGTATTTAAACTACATTCGTACACTGCTTCCCTGTTAAAAAATCTTTTGTAAATGTTTTTTTCAGAATAAATATTAACCACTAATGAGGGCCACCATTGTGTGCCAAAATGTTTGGTTCAATTAAAAATTAATTGAATGATTTATTCTGACCCTAAAGCCAAAATTAACATCCAACATTATAAACGATTATTTTCATCGATGGTCAATACAATCCCCCACTGAGAATTTCTATTATGATCTGAGCAATTTGTTTGAACAATTGTGTCATTTTAACATTTATTTTCGATTGTTTGTGTAATTTATAATTTAGATGAAATACATGAATTTTCAATAAATAATTTAATAACGGTCGATTTTTCTTGCATTGTTTCAGGAAGGACTGCGAGAATCTGGCGAGAAATGGGACTCTTAATCATTTGCATTTCAATTCGATAGGGGTAAGAATTACTTTTGTTGAGCAAACAGCCTTAGTGAAACCATAAAGTTCCACAGAGGAGTATTAAAAAATTGAATTAAAATTTATACATTTTTAAACACAATTAGACTTTTACTTTTAAACTAACTAACGGTTCAAACTTTTCCTCACTCGATGATCACGTTTTATCAAAGTTTTACCCAATTTTATGGAAGAGTCTCGTAGATCACATAAATTTGCGGCATTCTATTCGAAAATTTTTGAAAGTAGAGCAGAAAATTGTCGAGAATAAGAAAAAGCATCATGTGGACTAAGAGGAGTATTTTTGTTCTTTTCTTTTACTCGACACAAAAGACTGTTGTGAAGGGGTAGTAGGTGAAAGAAACGAATAGAGGACGATGGGAACTTTAAAGAAAAGGAAAGAGTTTTCAAGAAAACTCGTTGACGCTCACTGTCACGAAACTTCAAAGAGCCTTTACACCCGTTTCGGAAAAAGTAACGCGTTTTGTAACAAACTCCACTTTTGACCGGAAACCTTTGAAATTTGGTAACATAAAATGCTTTCAAACTTTCAACAGGCTGTTGTCTTGCGTTAAGCTGCCGAATAAAGTCTCGAAATGTTTTAATTAAAATTGCAATACGTATTGCATTATTAAATTGCAATATCCTCGACTACTAAATTTTCAAGATTACAATAGAATTTTAGACTTTTCCCTCTTACAAATGACAAATTGTTGAATAATCTTTTGATCTATACTCCAAAATATGAAATTAAATTAAATAAACTGTAGAAAAGTCATTTCAGTAAATTATTATAACCATTTCCGCTTGGTCTTTTTACTATATTTTTTTTTGTCAGGAAAAAAAATATTTGTGCAAAGATGAAACGAGACTTTGAAAAAAAGAGGCTAATCGCCATAGCCATTCGTCCAACGCTGATGATCTTTTTGTAGGATGAAAGTTGCTTTTAACGACACTAAAATTTTCCTGCAACTTCTGACCCACCTTGGCGAATATTTACTAGCTCAGTGCCTGGAAAAAAAGGTCAGGAAACGAGCCAACATTTACCCTCCTGACCCCTCCCCACCTCCTTTCCGAAACCCTCCTAGTCATTTTATATCACCATAGTTTCGAGTTCAGTATTATGTGAAGTATCAGGCAATTCGCTTTCAGGGTGAAAGCTGATATCAAGCTCCACTGATAATATAAGCAGGGAATATTGTATTTTCAGCAGGATATATCGTAAAATGAAGATTTATTGAGGGGGAAAGCAAATATTCGTTGAGTACTACGTTTAGTCAAGCTGAATTCATTTGAATATAATTTTATCGAACCCTATATTGTCTAGGTTTGAATTAATTTTTTATTTTGTATACATTATTATCATTAGTTTACAACTGAATTCAAACTTTTTCACATCGTGGAATAAAACACAATTGTCTTTTTATTTTTATCATTCTGGTTGAAATAATGTGCAAAACATTTTTATTTTCTAGCTGCTCCCTAAACTGATAAAAATGACGACGTACTTTTTTCAAATTTTTTTAGAGGTTGCGTAAAATTTTTTATTGCTTGCGAGGCTAAAAATTAATAAATTATATAAGGTACAGTCTTTTTTAAAGCCGGTTAATTATAGATGTTATCTCAAATTTTAGAGTAGTATTTTTAT